>SKCR01045895.1:0-46562 GCA_019454045.1 Zanthoxylum bungeanum
CCTCACGGCAATGATAGAAAGACCATTGGGGGCCTTAAAAAAAATAGAAAAAAAATAGAAAAAAAGAGAGAAAAAAAAGGAAGAATAAAAAAGAAGAAGAGGAAAAAAGAAAAAAAAAAAAAAAAGAAAGAAAAAAAAGAGTTGTTGTTTGTTTTTAGTCTTTGATAGTTAGACATAAGTCCAATGATGAAATCGTTTGCTTTAGGATGAAATCTTAGAAATGATAAACTCTTGATATGCTTTTATCTGATGTTTTGAATTGTTGATCTATGCTAGACTCGTAAGCACTTCACTATAGGTTCTTAGCGGTGAAAACCTGAGTAGTTGGCAAGGTGACTACTTGAAGAAATTGCGGGTCGATGAATGATTGTTTTCTTAGATGTCTATCCTGACTTGCTTGTGTTATGATGTGTGGTATGGTTGAAAATGAAATAAAAGTCTCTAAAGAAAATAATTAAACCACCTATAACCGATAAGCGTGAAGCTACCCATGGGCGAGTATTAGGACCACCATGAGGAGAAATGCTACCTTAAAGGGTAGGTGTGTTGAAAAAAGAGAAAAAGAAGAAAAAAGAAAAAGAAAAGAAAAAAAAAGAAGTTCAAAATGAAAAGAAAAAAAAAAGACAAAAGAGAGAGAAAACCATACCACATTGAGCACAGAAAAGCAACTGCAGGCATAATTGAGACATCCAGGTTGGTTTGACCCATCGATCCCGATTTTTGAAACGAAATCATTGAGTTAGCTTACTTAAGGATCAAGCTACAAATGAACCTTTGCACACACACACTTTGAGTCTGGCATAGATCATTTATTCAAAAACTCAGATTTGAGTTGCATTGAGTGTTTTGAATGTTCTCTCGGTTTCATTACTGGACATTCCTTGAGGACGATAATATGTATAACTATTGGGACTATTTCGTAGCATGTGATATAATATGATGATATGGAAGGCCCCACCATGTGGTTCATCTTGAATAAATGCAAACAGCGGAGAACAGAAAGCTAAATCAAGACTGGGAGTGACCAGTCTACCACCTCGTGAATCCGGGACATAACAAGAAATTGAGCCATGAGACCAGAGAGAATACCGTGCAATCACCTGGAGAACTGGCGGAAGACCTAACCCAACGGAATAGGAAATTCATTCATGCATGCATGCATACACGTAACATATTTTGCGTTCTTTTTTGTGTTTGTTTTGCTTTGTATTCACAGGTTTTGAAGAAGAAAAAGAAAAGCGGCAAAGACAAGCCAATCAGAAGCAGTGACAGTACAGTCCGTTTTAGAAATGAATCAGTTTTAGGGATGAGTCACAGGGCCGAGGCCCACATCAACATCAGTTTAAAGATGGAACATGGGTCGAGGCCCACAGTAGTTTCAGGATCCCAGGGTTGAGGCCCACATCGCCAACAGTTCCCGAGAATGATCCTAGGGCCAAGGCCCACGTTGTCAGAGTTTTGGAATGAATCCAGGAATGAATCATAGGGCAAGGCCTACATTATTATCAGCATCAGTTTTACCGGGTATGGCACTCTGGGGGCGAGGCCCACATTATTATCAGCATCAGTTTAGCCGGGTATGGCACTCTGGGGGCGAGGCCCACATTATCATTAGCATCAATAGCAGGCTTTCCGGGTATGGCATTCTGGGGGCGAGGCCCACATTGGTTCAGTATTAGTTATGCCAGGTATGGTATTCTGGGGGCGAGGCCCACATTGGTTCAATATCAGTTATGCCAGGTACGGCACTCTGGATATAGAGATATCAGATCAGTTCTGCCAGGTACGACACTTCGGGTATGGAGATATCAGATCAGCTCTGCCAGATACGGCACTCCGGGTATGGAGATATCAGATAAGTTCTGCTAGGTATGGTAATCCGAGAATGGATCAGAGTTCGAGAATGAACAAGCCAGGAATGGTAATCCGAGAATGGATCAGAGTTCGAGAATGGACAAGCCGAGAATGATAATCCGAGAATGGATCAGAGTTCGAGAATGAATAAGCCGGGAAAGGTAATCCGAGAATGGATCAGAGTTCGAGAATGAACAAGCCAAGAATGGTAATCCGAGAATGGATCAGAGTTCGAGAATGAAAAAGCCGGGAATAGCAATCCGAGAATGGAAACACAGTTCGGGAATGAACAAGCCGGGAATGGCACTCCGAGAATGGAAACACAGTTTGGGAATGAACAAGCCGGGCAGTCCTTGCCAGGTACGACACCCTAGGTATGGAGACATCAGTATCAGTTTTACTAGGTATGGCACTCCAGGTATGGAGACACCAGCATCAGTTTCAGGGATGAGTCCCAGGGCCGAGGCCTACATCATCATCAGTATTGGTTGCGGGGATGAGTCGCGGGGGCGAGGCCCACATCAGCACCAATATCAGTTTTGGGGGATGAGTCCCAAGGTCGAGGCCTATGTCAGTATCAGTATCTGTTTTGGGGGATGAGTCATGGGGGCGAGGCTCACATCAGCATCAGTATCAGTTTCGGGGATGAGTCCCAGGGTTGAGACCCACAACATCAGCAGTTTGGGGATGCGTCCAGGGTTGAGGCCCACATCATCATCAGCAGTTTGGGGATGCGTCCCAGGGTTGAGGCCCAATTTATCATCAGCAGTTTGGGGATGCGTCCCAGGGTCGAGGGCCCACTACATCATCAGTTGTAGTTCCGGGATGCGTCCTAGGTCGAGGAACCACTACATCATCGGTTTGAGGGCGAGGCCCACTTTGTCAGCGATATTGGGTAGAGGTGCTCCCATTGTCGGTTGTAGTTCCGGGTCGAGGTGCCCAGGGTCGAAGTGCCCAGGGTCGAGGTGCCCACTACATCATCAGTTCGAGGGCGAGGTCCCTATTTTCAGCGGTGTTGGGTCGAGGCGCCCAGGGTCGAGGCCCCCGTTGTCGGTTGCAGTTATTGGGATGCGTCCCCGGGTCGTGGACCCACTACATCATATTTTGGGGATGCGCCCGGGCCGAGGCCCATTTTGTCAGCGGTATTGGGATGCGTCCCAAGATCGAGGCCCCCGTTGTCGGTTGCAGTTATTGGGATGCGTCCCAGGGTTGTGGACCCACTGCATCAATTTGGGATGCGTCCACGGGCCGAGGCCCATTTTGTCAGTGGTATTGGGATACGTCCTAGGGTCGAGGCCCCCGTTGTCCGTTGCAGTTATCGGGATGCGTCCCAGGGTCGTGGACCCACTGCATCAGTTTGGGGATGCGTCCCCGAGCCGAGGCCCATTTTGTCAGCGGTATTGGGATGCGTCTCAGGGTCAAAGCCCCCGTTGTCGGTTGCAGTTATTGGGATGCGTCCCAGGGTCGTAGACCCACTGCATCAGTTTGGGGATGCGTCCCCGGGCTGAGGCCCATTTTGTCAGCGGTATTGGGATGCGTCCCAGAGTCGAGGCCCCCGTTGTCGGTTGCAGTTATTGGGATGCGTCCCAGGATCGAGGTCCACTGCATCATCAGCTCAGCGGAGCAGCAGGCAAGTCAGGTGGCAGCTGGCAAGCCAGGTAAGTAAAAATGCATTGCATAACTTTGATAGGATTGTTCAAAGTCACACACTGCATAAGTCCCATCAAAGTGGGGGCGACTGTAGACATTTCATTTTTGCATATCAGCCCGATGATGAGTCTCGTAGGGAGACACTATCTCTTTAGTTGTGAAAGCCGCGGGAAACGGACGTTGGAAGGGTAAAGTTGGAAATTAGCATTTGGACGGATTTAACTCGCTTGTTTCGCTTCGGGTTCGCTTGTGGGACCTCTATTTTAAAACACGCCAAACCCATTAAATCACATCTCACAATTAAATAATTAAAACATTTAAAATACATGTCACAAATTAAATTAAATTAAATTAAATTGAATTAAATTAAATTAAAACCAATTATAACCAATTAAAATTAATTTCAAAAATTAAATTTAAATTAAAACTAATACCCAAAATTAAATAAATCTTTTCCTAAAACAAATAAACCACTCACCAAATAAAATAAAATTCCCCTACCCCCTCACTATAAAAGAATAACATAACCCAACCCTAGGCTCTCTCCTGGCAGCCCCCTCCAGTTCATTCACGCCAAATGAAACCCTAGACGCCTTCCTCCTCTCAATCTCATTCGAAACCCTAAACAACAACAACAAAATCAACACAGCCTCATCATCCCTCACTCACACACGGCGTCTCTATCTTCTCTCGACTCGGCAACTCTAGTTCACAAACTGTTCACGACTCCAACAAAAGAAGACACACGGTCTTCTTTCTTCACAGCCCTTGCACCCTCCATTCAACGTCATCAGCCCTCACACCTCATTCTCGGCAACACAACCCTTCACTCAGCATAAGCACCCATGCACGCACCTTCCTCTCTCCCCAACAGATTCACGGTAAAACACAATAATAAAACCTACATCCTCAGGTTGAAGACACGACCCTAGACACTCGGCAAACCTTCCATTCATCAGCCCCTCATCTTCAAAGCCCTTGTCCACGAATCAGCCTACTCCACGCATGCCACTCCTCACGCACTCACAAAACCAGCCACTAACCCTAGCCTCACGCAAAGAAAAGACCCATCCAGCGCCACTTGCCCCTCACAGCCTCCTCCTAACCTTCCCGATTAACTGCCCACAAAGCCAATCAACCTTCACGCTCAACTCACAAGCACATAGCCATCACGCCCATAAACTACCCACGACGCCACCTGTCTATTAACCTCACGTAAAGCCCACAACGCTACCTGCCTCTCCACTACACACACGCCCAAACACTCAGCCTCATTCACAACTCGCCAACCTGCCCTTCAAGCTCATCAACAAATTGCCGCATAATTACCCTTCATAGCGCTCGCTGCCTTCAAATAACAAGCCTCACAAATCAGCCAATTGACTCACGCAGACCTGCTTCCCTCATCAACGCATCAGCCACTACCCATAACCCTCACGCACCAAGAACCCATCACCCACTCACTCTCACATATGTGCACATGCGTCTATAACCATCAAATCCAACTGTGGTAGTTACTACTGGGGTGAGGTTTTACCTCATGCCCCAAAAAATCAAGAAAATTATGCTGAGAATCATAGAAAGTTATAACTTTGCTTTCTAAGAATCATTTCCTTTCTCAAAACACAAAATATATAATAAAAACTTGAAAACAAAACTTCTAACACCCTAAAGCGTGAAAATTAAGTCTGATATAAAAGCATGAGATAGAAATCCAATAAAAGGGAAAGTGTCCACTCACAGAGCTTGGAAACTAGAAGGATCAACATTGTTTCATCAGGAATATCGCATTCCCTGCAATGATCTCTTCTCTTGGTTTCTTCATCCCCTAAGATTCTATTGGATGTTTATCTCTTTCTTCTTGTCCCACTCTCCTCTTTTCTTTCTTCCTCTCCTTCCTTCTTCTCCTTTCTCTTCCTTTTCTTTTCTCTTCTTCTCTTCTCGACAGTAGCATTTTCCCCCCTTTTCTCTTTTCATTTTCATCTTCTTTTCTTTTCTTTTTCTTTTTTTTAGAAGATAGTGAATAGTTTCCCTATAATAGTGGGCTCAAAGGATATTTTGAGATTTGAGGAAAAGAGTAGAAAGTCCTAGAAATTTGAAGATTTTTCCATTTGGTCCCTTAGTTACTATTCATCCAGAATTTAACTTGCGTTTTTGACCCGGTTCTCGCCCGAATTGGAAAAATATTTAACGCGGAAGTTGTAGGTCTTGGTCTAAGATTTCCGACGATATAAAATTCATAAAATTCCGAGTTCGTATGAAAATGTTATGCCCAAAATACCATTTATAGTTTAAAATGGCATACGGTACAGTTTCTTCTCGGGACCTCGAGAAATCTTTCGATCGTTCCTAAAGCCTTTTTATAATAGTATTTGAATCACCACATGATTTATTTTTACGTTCCTTCGTCCCGTAAATAATAATATCATCATAGGTAGTAGTAATTACTACCGGTCGTTACAAATCCTCCCCCCTAAATAGGATTCGTCCCCGAATCCTCTTTGGCGTCTAACTGGTGGTTTTCTTGATTTTCTAGTTTCTATCCTTTACGGGTTACTTGATCGTTCTTCTTAGGTCCTCATCTTATAATAATTCTGCTCAGTACTTCGTGACTATAGTTCTTCTATTCGTTCCATTTATTCCTTAACATAAGCAAGTTCTTATTAGCTGGTTTCTTGGTTTCCACTGAGGATTCTAATATCTTAAACCTTTACCTAGCATTTCTCCATTCTATTTGTCTACTCTATACTCAAAGTTATTCGTCGCCTTGATTGAACCTCATTGATTCCTCTTTCTTAATCTTTTCCTTGAATTTCCTTATTCTTTACTTCATTATATTGACTAGTATGGATCTTTCTTACCTCGAGTTTTCTCTTATATACTTAGTACAATCTTGAGTTATTTTCACTCCTTGATTACCATTCTATCATAACCTGACAACTTCTTTCTCGATTTTTCAAAGTCTTTTTGATCATCTGCGAACTACATTGATCTTTTCTCTTCTATACTTCTGTCTCACGTCTTTGATAGCTACTTATATTAACTCACTTTTTCGTTCCCACACTATACTATAAACCTACCAAACCATCCATAACTCACAGTTAAACCATCTCAAATCCGTAGTGGTTTGGTCTCTTTAAGTTAGGGCTGGGTACCTTATGCAACTCCTTATTAACTTTTTCCTTATCATTCTTGTTACCCTTTCTTTATTTTACTGAGAGCTTACTTGGTCTACGCTTTATCCTTGAACTATATCTTATAGATTTCAACTATCGATCTTCCTTTGTTATCCTTTTTATAACCATTTATCTTCGCATATACGATCTCAATTAAGTATATTACCTTTATCAATTTCCATAATAAGATAATCTTGATGTTTGTCTTTATATTACATTACCCTTATTAATACTTATCTTGTATGTTCATTATTATTTGTTATTACTTTTGGCTATCTTACTTACTATACTAGTATCAACTATCATGTAGATTTACTTCTCTGTTCCATTCATTATCTGCACCTACCATAGGTCAGATCTTCTTTCTTTCCTGGAGGCTACCCAACCTCATATATCCTTGGTTATCATTAACGCAATCATTTTCCTTTTTATCATGTACTTAGTTACTATTTTCTTTCTCTTATTACTTTATCTAATGGCTCTACTTAGCAGTTATTACTTGAACTATCCTTTATTTTTTATTATCACTACTATTGTACTTGCCCCTGAAGTATCTTAAGGTTATACTTTCGTCCTATTCATTTTTTTTTGTCATCTAAGGGTTGGGAGGGTGGGGACTAATCTCATACTCTCGGTGTCTTAACACTACACTTTTCTTTTGGATACTACTGTAATCTTGTGTGTTATCCTCTTTATGGGACTCATTTGCTATAAAAGTATCTTCCTCATTTTAGTCATTCTTCTTTACTCACTTACTTCCCTAGGAATTGTTCTTGCAAGTTTACTACGAGCATTCTTTACTTAATCTACGACCTATATACTTTTTCCTTCTTAAAATCATCACTTTACATTCTCATGAGATCATTTTAAATTACCCACTATTCTCTCATAAATAAATTTCTATAATCTTTGCTCATCTAAGTCCTCTGATTCTCTAAAGGTTCCTTTCTAATCTAAGACTCTTGACTCCTTATCTCTTTGTTCCCTTTAAAGCCTTTATTTACCTCGACCCCTAAGATTATCTTCCTTAAATCTTTGTTCTTCTCGTTTCCATAATCCACTTCGTGCTCTGCTTAAACCCACCACTACTCTTCTCCACAAGTTTTTTCTTTACTGCGTTTTAGGGTTCCATAATTATTACCAATTCTTTACTCTATCACTCCCTTAAGATATACTAAATTCCCTTGTTACTCATCACGATTCTTATTTCTTCTCAATTCTATTTTCTTACTATTTAAGACTATTTGCGAGTCAGTTCTCAATTTGTCTCTTAAATTTCAACTTCTTATTTCCCTATAAACCTTGATGTGTTCCCTTAATACTACTATCCATACTTATATGCTTAGTACTTCTTGAACTTTTCCCATCTTATAGATTTATTCTTAAATTTATCCTTACACTTCTCTACGAATCCTAACTAGTGCAACTTATCTGTGGTTCCTACGATGCTCAACTTTCTTGTGATTCTTAGTAAATCAAGCAATTCTTACTATGATTTCTTTAGTCCGTAAACTATCTTAAATGTTTCTTTCTTCATATGTTCAACACTCTTTTGATTTCTCCCCTAGATAAATGTTCTTGTCAAGGTCCTCTTTATCTCTTCTTTACTAATAGGAACTGTCCACATCTCATTAATCCCTTCTTAATGCATCGGTATGTTTGCTTATCCTTATTCTAATACTCTATGTCCTGACGGAGTCTACCGCTCATATAAAATAGGTATGAGGTAGACTTTATCTGGATAGCTTCCTTAACTGGTATCTCGAAAGAGTGAAGATCTAAATAGGTCGAGCTTTATCTATCAAGTTCCTTTGTTAGGATAATCATCTACTGTTTTGGGTCACCACTCATCTTATATGACTATTGGTTTGAGTTTGTAGAATCCAAAGTCTCTATACCTCTATAGCACTCAACATCTATTTGAAAATTGCCACGATCGTCCTTAACTTTCTTGCTTCTCTATCTTATAATGGCCTCAATTAGTCGCAGGAGTTGTTATCTATACAAGATGGTTCACAAGATACCAAATCAATCTCGGAAGAATTCGGGGAAGAATGATATCTTACTTAATGAGAAAACCTTTTCTTCAATCTAATCACCTTATGTTCAATCATTGTCTTACCATACTTACCTTTACTACTAGTCTTGGTATCATCTTTTATTGCTTAACTCCCTCTCTCTAATTTATATCACCACAGGTTCCATCCTTCCTTGTCTATCTTTATTTACTCTTGTATCTTACCCCTATCTCTCATATCCATAATCTCTATTCTTGCTATAAATTTTGGCTATGGCACTCCACATACGTTTCATGCTACTATCTTTGTCACTTCCAACTCTCCATATCCTTTTAGGTTTGTCCTTGTATATTCACATTGGTTTCTACTTGACTTTTAGACTAATCTACCTTTCAAATCCTTGGATGCATTCTCGTTACATTTCTTAGGGTCATCTTATACCTATAAAGTAAATTCTATCAGAGTAACCCCCTTATTTAGTGTCATCGTAGAGTACTGAAGGCTAGATGGTTCAGGGTCATAACTCAACTGGACGTCTCTCTGCACCCAGGACCATAACTCAACTGGGTGTACTTGATGCCCAGTACCATAACTCAACTGGGCATCTGAAATCAGGATTTCGAGACCCTGTAGCCCCTAGTCCTGCTCGAGAATCTGAGAGCGTCCCCTCAGTCCTCCACATGTGCACATGCGTCTATAACCGTCAAATCCAACTATGGTAGCATACTGGGGTGAGGTTTTACCTCCCCGAAAATCAAGAAAATTATGTTGAGAATCATAGAAAAGTTATAACTTTGCTTTCTAAGAATCATTTCCTTTCTCAAAACACAAAATATATAATAAAAATTTGAAAACAAAACTTCTAACGCCCTAAAGCGTGAAAAGTAAGTCTGATATAAAAGCATGAGATAGAAATCCAATAAAAGGGAAAGTTTCCACTCACAGAGCTTGGAAACTAGAAGGATCAACATTGCTTCATCGGGAATATCGCATGCCCTGCAATGATCTCTTCTCTTGGTTTCTTCATCCCCCAAGATTCTATTGGATGTTTATCTCTTCCTTCTTGTCCCACTCTCATCTTTTCTTTCTTCCTCTCCTTCCTTCTTCTCCTTTCTCTTCCTTTTCTTTTCTCTTCTTCTCTTCTCGACAGTAGCATTTTCCCCCATTTTCTCTTTTCGTTTTTCATCTTCTTTTCTTTCTTTTTCTTTTTTTTAGAAGATAGTGAATAGTTGCCCTAATATAGTGGGCTCAAAGGATATTTGGAGAGTTGAGGAAAAGAGTAGAAAGTCCTAGAAATTTGAAGATTTTTCCATTTGGTCCCGTAGTTACTATTCATCCATAATTTAACTTGCGTTTTTGACCCGGTTCTGGCCCGAATTTAGAAAAATATTTAACGCGGAAGTTGTAGGTCTTGGTCTAAGATTTCCGACGATATAAAACTCATAAAATTTCGAGTTCGTATGAAAAATTTATGTATAAAATACCATTTATCTACCGTGGGCGTTTTTCTTGTGGATCGGATCAATTTTATCGACCCATGCACATCGATTTAGGTATAATCTTGGGAAATTTTAATTTCCAAATCCGACTACCTGCAGCTGGCCTAACTCGTAGAAAAATCACAAGAAAATAGGGACGAAAGATATCAACTTTTCTGATACGCCCGCACGACAAATCGGTCAACTCCTAAGAGATTAGTACTTATTTGATACAAATTAAAAAAAAAATTCAAGATTTTATAATTATAGAGGTGAATTCATAAATAATATATTCTAATTGTAAAACTCAAATTGGGTTGGGTCAAACCCGGACCATGCTTGTCTGTCGCATGCAAGTCAAATTTTTCAGTCCGAAAATAAATTTTAAATTTCCAAATCCGACTACCTGCAGCTGACCTGACTCGTGTACATCTGCAAAGAACTCACAAGAAAATAGGGACGAAAGATATCAACTTCTCTGATACACCCGCGCGACTTGATCAATTATCAAGCCAACACAATCTATAATTCATATAATTTTTGTTTGTTTCCTTTTTTGGTCTCGATCTTATAGAGATTAAATAGCACTAAATAGTGAGAATTATGAGTATTTGTTCTAATTTTTTATTGACTAAAATAATTTATAAATATGATTATTTTAGATCAAATCGGGTCAACAGGTTGGCCCAACCATATAACAATTCATAAGCAAACTATTATTCAGGTTTCGGAATATATTTCTCAACCAATACTTTTTCTCTCTCTGTTTCTAGCAACAAACATCAGGTAGTTTCTTTTCCTTCACTTTTTACTTTATTTGGTGATTATCTATAGAAATTTATCTATCGGTAAATTGAGATTTTCTTGCAATGTTGTGATATGTTACTTGAATTTACAGTTTGATTCTGTTATCTATATCTAACTTCTGAAATTTTAGCAAATCATCTGTCATAATTTAGATAATAAAGTAATAACACGATCACTATCTTTTATAAAGTTTTTTTTTATACATTCCACTTCCAAGATATTTTCTTTTCTTTATAATGGACTTCGATTGCATTCCAAGGCACTGAGTTAAAACTTGCATATAATTTTAAAGGAAACTTTCACTTTACAAGTAGATTTTTTAAATGATGTCTACATATTTTTGCAAAACCGTCGTAAGAATTGGATATTCAATTGTGTGGTTTAGAAGCGGAAGATTATTTAAGTGGTTGTAATAGACCCAACTAAAGATGTGTTTGTTTTATCGTAAAAATTTTGGAAAACATTTTCCTCATTTTACGGTTCTCGTACACTTGCGGAAAATTTGATCAACATAAACTGAAAATGTAATTAAAAAATAACTTCCAATGCAAATAAAAGAGATTCTATGAGCATCCCCAAATTTAAATATAAAAAAAATGTGCCTAAACTGAAAATGTATATATATTGTAAAATCATTTGATGTTTCAAAAAAAAATGTTTAATTTAAATTCAAAGCACGCGAAGAACCTTGTCGTGATACATTTGCGGAAAATTTGATCAACATAAACTAAAAATGTAATTAAAAACTAACTTCCAATGCAAATAAAAGAGATTCTATGAGCATCCCCAAATTTAAATGTCAAAAAAATGTGCCTAAACTGAAAATGTACATATATTGTAAAATCATTTGATGTTTCAAAAAAGAATGTTTAATTTAAATTCAAAGCACGCGAAGAACCTTGTCGTGAGTTAGGCATTTTGCCTAATAAACTAGATTATTTTGAATAAGGTTAGACACTTTGCGAACAACGTCTTACAACATCTTGGAAGGAGTCCACTATGAAAGAATACCATACTCTTTCAAATAGTCGAGAAACTTATTGCTTAAGTATTTCCACCACGATCCAATCGTGATGATTTAATACTCTTGCCGGTCTGTTTTTATACTTCGTGTCAAAACTCTTTGAATTACTCAAAAGTTTCTGACTCTTGTGTTTCATAAGATACACATAACTGTAACGCGATTCCACATCCGTAAAGGTTACGAAGTATTCATATCCACCTAGACATGGGCCCACTTACGTCACCATGAACGAGGGCTAACAGATCGATGGCACTAGCACTTTTACCAAGTAAAATGCGTTTTAGGCACTTTGCCTAATAAACTAGATTCGTAGACATCATTTGAATTAGGATCAAATTCGTCCTAGTATCCACTCTTCGAAAGTGTGGATATACGAGTCTTGTTAATGTGTCCCAAACAACAATGCCACTTTTAAGTCTCAACAGATTTATTCAGTTTGAGCTTTTGTTTTGTCATATTATATGTTTGAGATTCATTTATATTCTAAATATAAATATTGTTGTTCACATCTAATGTGTTTATCTCAATATCATCTTTATAAACAAAACACTTAGTGTTCTAGAATATAAAGGTATACCCGCAACAGGTTAAACTAGATACAGAGATAATGTTCATAGTCAAACTAGATACATTATAACAGTTTCCTAATTTAAGTACATGCCCAAAGGGAAGTTCCAAAACTTAGGTTTATACGGCCAAAACAGCGACTCTCGTCCCATTTCCAACTCATAGGTCGATCTCATATGAAGCCAGTCTCCTGCTAATCAGCAGATCCCGCACATCAGTACATATATTTATGTACCACATCCAGTATCTAAAATCCAATTTTAAAACCAGCAGTGGACATGTTTATAACAAACATACTTGAAGTCGGAGCTTTTCCCGTCTTCACTTCCTTCATGTATGCCTTGTCCATACGACAGTCACGCTTCCAGTGACCCCGTTTGCCATAATTTAGGCAGACATCTTGGGATATGTCATTTGTCTTCCTAGAAGACTGTGATGATTTAGCCTTGCCCTTTTCTTCACAACATCAGAAGCCTTTGGCCAAGCCTTGGCCTTCTGGGATGTCGAAGTAAGATGCATCTTACGCTTCTTGCCCTTTTGCAAGCTCTGGCTCTGTCTGTTTGAGCATAGCCATTAACTCTCCAAGAGTTTTTATTTTGCAATCAGTACTTCTAAGATCTAAGAATAGATCTATGAATATCCTTCAATTTCAATATCATACTATAAGGATTTAATCCTTAGTTCTGACGAAGAAATTAAAGAGTCATTGCGGCAACCATAACGGATTGAGCATTAAAGTTATCATCACCATGAGTCTTCCAAAGCTCATGCTCCACTATTTGCTCAACTCCAGGCTCAGGCCCAAGATGTCACTCTATCAAATAAAGTAACTTCTCGGCTCATAGGACTATCCTGAGGTTCTATTCCCAATTTGAAAATTTAAGCCGTTTAAAGACATTTCACCCAAGATTATGTTTTTTTTAACGCTAATCTTTCAGTTATCTTGATTGCTATAGTCCAACTATCCAATCAATGATTTCGGGTACAATCAGATGTAATGATTACTATAGTCTACATATACCCAACTATAAATGATCGGTTAAATTCAAATATATTGATTACTATAATCCAATTATATAATCAATTATAAATGAAGTAGTTTGAATACAGTCCAACTGTTCAATTAAAACAACAATTGAATATTAGTCCAACTAATATATAATTTTCTTAATGACGAAAAATAAATAAGCGTGTATTGGCAAGTATCTAAACGAAATTGCAAATTTAATACTTGTCTCCCATTATTTTTCGGCGAGCCTCTAACCATTTGTAGAGTCCTCGGGAAACCTATTTCCTAGTGGGCTAGGATCCCGTTACATAACACAACATTGACTTTGGCCAACAAGTTGTATGAAACTTAACTATGTAGATCTCTAAGATCAATTGGATCACATCCAATTCCTAGATCCAGTAGGTGGACTTCCAAGTCCGAAACATATATCCAATATATGCCAATATATCCGATATATTCCCTAACCTTTTTTCCTCTGAATCAAGTAAGTCTTGTCTTTGGCTCAACAAGCTTAATGAAATTAGTTAAACATGACCCATTGACCGTGAGAAAGCTTCGTAATCGAGGCAGATGAACAAGAAGTGACCTTGACTTTGACCAATAAATCACAACTTGCCCAAGGCGTACGATATGGAACAAAGCTTTCATGATTCAAACACATCCGCGATGGACAAAGGTCTTGACTTTGGCCAACAAACCAATGCCAATCTTGGATCTTGAGAGAGAATCACTCAATGGAAGGAAAAACACTTAATATAAAATGAGGGTTTTTGTCGCGATTTGGCAACAATTTATTATCTTTAATTAGGTCTCATCATACACCCTTAAGCATGCATTCTAAAAGCATAATAAGGCGCGATAAAATTTAATAATGATATGCGAATGAATATACAACAAACTTGTTCCTAGAACAAATCTCTCAATTTCCTCTCTTCTGCTAGCACTATTCATACTTTTACCCAATTACATAATACTTCTAAAGAAACTTCATTAACATTAAGGGGAATTGGTGAGAAGAGAAATACAATGAGAAAATAGGTAATAGGCTGGACACGCAGGTCCAATTTAATATATTCTAAATTTATTACAACAATTTCCAAAATTTCCCTCACCCTTCTAATATCCATCTGATATACATTATTCATACATACATCCAAGTATACACACAAAGCATGTTATCAATCAATCTAATCCAATTACATGAAGAATCTCTTTAAATTCACAGAATGCTCGGTCATTCCCCAGTCCCCGAGCATTCCAACATAAAACATTCATCATTGCATCCGACGAGGCTGCTCCTCAGCCTTCGCCGATATCAGAATGATTTCAAACCCAAACTGCTTTCTATTCTCTTTCTCATCGCTAAATCCTTGACAAAATGATCCACCACTTCAAATTTAGAAGGTCTTCTTGTTGTCCAGTCCCAAAAGTTTCCAGCCTTGCTGTTTTCGATTTCCCCTGACTTCAGAATCCCCATCAAACTCCATAGCTCTCTTAGTTCTTGGAATGTTGATTGTTACTGAGTTTTTCGGTCCTGGGCTGCACCTTGCCCTCAACTTCCACTTCTTATTGCTACTCTTATGGCCTTTGGGCCTACCCACTAAAGGCCCACAATTTTCTCTCCCTTTACTAAACTGCACAGTGCTTCCATCAACTGCCCCCTTGGGAGCATTGATACCCTTCCCACTATTTAACACGCGCCCAATTGCCTCTACCCCATCAAATTCAAAAGTCCCACCATTTCTTCCACCTTTTGGGATGTTCTTCCTCATACGACATGCCTCTCTGACATCTGAAAAGGTTGTCGCAATCATTTCTAACATCATAGGGCTCATATCCCCATGCAAATAAGATCGACCCGGTTTGCTACCTCATTCTTGCCCAGGATCCGTATCCACTATATTTGACTCTGTTAAGTGAATGTGATCTTTGACCCACCTCTGCTCCATCGTATTCCGGCTACTGGGATTGTTCACTCGTAGAGGAGATATAATACTGGAACCTATCTCTTCTTCACTCCTAGCATTTGCCTCTCTATCAAAAATCATCCCCGAGTTGGTTATTGTTAGTTATTTCTCTTCTAGTACTGAAATATTTTCCTTATGCTCCTTCTGTGTTGCCTGACCAGATATGATGGGACCCTATTTTCTGCCCCTGTGGTTTCTAGTCCAATCTCCAGATCCACCCACTCTCATCCAAGTACCAAACTTAAACTTTGGGAGCTGTGGATGGCTACCAGGATCTCCATCAAAACATTGCTCACACTCCATGTAGCCATGTCCAAAGATACCACAGAAGAAACAGAATTCTGGTAGTTTCTCATAAAGAACCGGTATAATTACTTGGTCTCCGTCATCACCATGTGTTAACTTGATAAACCTTATTAATGGTTTTTCCACTTTAATAATCACTCTAATTCTTATAAACCTACCCCCTACTTGAGCTCTCTAAACCAGATCTACCTCCTGGACTACCCCTATCTGGTTTCCCAGAAATGTAGCAGCATTATCATTTAAACACACTACTGGTAAGTTATAAAGTTGAATCCAGAACTGAGCTTCTTCAAATTTCTGTTTTGCTATCTCTCCCATCCCCGTGAGAGATGTAAGGACCAGCAAAGAATTCTCAAAGTGCCCTGGTCATGTGACTAAAATTCTTCTTCGATCCCTTTCTCACCCAAATTTAAATAAGAAAACGTTTTGACCCAAGGCTTCTATTTTCATTTCCTTAGTTGTTCTCCAGGCCAGTTGGATAGTCGCCTTAAAAGCTTCTCTATTAACAAGTTTGGTTGAGAGTATATTGCCTATCAGACATGCTCCTAGTAGATCTCTACCTTCACTCTGTAGCTTATCCGGAAGTTTAATTTCCCCTTCCTCTTGCAAAGACAATTCATTACAAAGCTTAACTAATTCTTCAGAATCCATTGAGTGCCAGCCCACTTCCAACAGCACTACTATTTCTCAGGTGAAACTATAAAAGATGAAAGCCTCTACGAGAAGAGGATGAAAACAAACACCACCAAGTGTATTGAGGTTGAGCATGGGCTCAAAGAGAGTCTTCCACAATGGAGAAGAAAAAAACAGGTCCTCGTATTTGACACCCACTCTGTCTTTTACCTAAAGCACCAGTGGTCTAGTGGTAGAATAGTACCTAAAGTGTTCTAGTGGTAGAATAGTACCTAAAGTTTGTTTAGAAAATTGCTCCATTGTGAAAAATTGGTACTCCATTTTCAATCCTACCTAAAGTTTTTTGGATGGTTTATTGATGATGCTTGCAGCTGGATATTACATTATTCTCGGCAGAACCCATAATTAGCCCACTGAACTTTTATCCGACATCTCAATAGCCCACCAAACTTTTATTTTCACCCTTTAGCCCACTGAACTCTTAAAAACGGTGTAACAAACCCATTTAGTGTAACACCGTTCCGTTTACCGTCCACGTCAGATTTTTCCGTTAGGAGTTGATGACGTGGCAACCAACAGTGCAAATGCCAAATATAACATAACACATAATTGACCCCCTGAACTTTTATAATATATCTAATTAGCCCACTGAACTTCAATATTTTACCTTTAAGCCTACATAACTCTCATAAATGATGTTAAAAACCTTTATAACTACATAAACCATCATCAACACAATCATGTCTTGAAAAAATTGCAAATGGTCTATTTAATTTCATTTGAACATTAATCAACACTACTAAAAAAAATAAATTTTCAATATTAAAAAAATAATAGTAAAACACAATCATATCTAATTTTTAATAAATAATTTTAGAATAAAGGTGACGTAACATATTAAATGGTCCACAATAACAACACAGAAAGATGAAAAAGAAACATAATATTGAAACGAAAAATACAAAATAATAGACTTAGATTAACCAATAGTGTCTAGAATAATGATATTTGTTTAATTTAAGGTGTGTAACAAACATGTTTAGATCAACAAATAATGATATTTGTTGATAATTTAAGTACCATGAATTTGTGTCTAATATGTTGCGTCACCTTTATTCTAAAATTATTTATTAAAAATTAGATATGATTGTGTTTTACTATTTTTTTTAATATTGAAAATTTATTTTTTTAATAATGTTGATTAATGTTCAAATGAAATTAAACAGATCATTTGTAATTTTTTCAAGACATGATTATGTTGATGATGGTTTATGTAGTTATAAAGAGTTTTTAACATCATTTTTTAGAGTTATGTAGGCTTATAGGTAAAATATTGAAGTTCAGGGGGCTAATGAGATGTATTATAAAAGTTCAGGGGGTCAAATATGTGTTCTGTTATATTTGACATTTGCATTGTTGGCTGCCACGTCATCAACTCCTAACGGAAAAATCTGACGTGGATGGTAAACGGAACGACGTTACACTAAATGGGTTTGTTACACCGTTTTTAAAAGTTCAGTGGGCTAAAGGGTGAAAATAAAAATTTGGTGGGCTATTGAGATGTCGGATAAAAGTTCAGTGGGCTAATTATGGGTTCTGCCCATTATTCTCTACAAATTCATATTTTTTTTTTTTTTAAAAAAAATCTCAAATTTTTAATAGTTTTTGTTCTTTGTTCTTTGTTTTTTTTTTTGTTTTTTTTTTTGTTTTTTTTTTATATTATTATTATTTTTTTTCTCTAAAAGGTTTATGTTTATGCTTAGGGAAGACAAAAATCCCTGCGGGGATGGGGGCCTGAGATATTAGGGGAGGGTATTTAGCGATCGTTTTTAAAAACGGGCCGAGTGCGGGTATAAATTTTAATACCCGTTAGGTATACGGGCCGGGTATGAGTATAAGACTCTCTAACCCGTACCCGCTCAATAAACCCGTTTGATTTTGGCTTTTTAATTATTAATTTTTTTAGTCAAAAAATTAATTACTTATTAAATAAAAAACAAGAAAAACATAATTTATTGTTCAATTTAATATAATATTTTTCTCTTTATTTTGAAAATGAGATTTCTATCAATATTAATTAATTTATTTCATTTTGTTTTAAATATGAGATTTCTACAGCAATAGTATTTATTTAGTAATTTATATATTTTTTTCTTTATTTAAGTACTAAAGTAAATTTAAACCTATAGTTGTTAATTTAGTATTTTTATTTTATATCTATTTATTCCAATAATTTTTTAATTAATTTTTTTTAAAAGGCATATAGATAAAAAAAAAATAAATAAATAAATGAGTATAGGGGATAGGGGATGAGGATTGATATATCTTTATCTTTATGGGGAATCCCCGACCCATACCCACACGAATGACAGGCCGGGATTAGAGATATTATATATCATGTGGGTACGAGTGCCGATATTGACATCCTCGTCTTATACCCGACCCGTTGCCATCCCTATGCTATGTTTCTTTTCAGTGCAAATGCACATTTTGAGTGGCAAGGCTCGTAAAGCAGTTGTCGCCCATTCCCCTTTTAAACATTAAAAAGAAAAAAAAATACCCAAATATATTTAAACAAAACAATAATGCATAAATTGTAATGGAGCGGTATTTTGGAAAAAGAAAACAAAAAGTTCATAGTTGGAGACTAGGAGTGAGCCAATATTAAATTAATATATGATCTTGAAAATTAATGATGAAAATAGAATGGATTGTTTGTTAGAATAATCATAAAGATATTAAACAGGATAAAGATATTGTTTTGATATTTTTTTAATTTTTATTTATCATAAAAACGAAGTTTTATCATGAAATTTTAATTTGTCTTTGTTTTATCATGATTTAATGTGTGTTAGCATTTTTCTTGTTTGTAGGGTAGTGGAGGCAAAAGGGGAGGTTATGCATGCATCAACGTGTTCCTTCATGAACCAAACCCTTGAGCCCTTAAGGCTCACAACTTTCAAATCCAAACGTTGACACATCTCAATGGTAGCTGAAATTTCCAAGTCTATATACGCAGAAACAAATCAACTTTACTAGAGACTAGAGACTAGAGACTAGACATAGCTGAATCTGATCATCAATATATCTGTGTAGCAACTACTCCATGGTCTCGCATCAGCAGCTTGCTTTAGATCAAGTTGAGGTTAATATTAATAGCAACTCCAACTCCTCCTCTCTCTCTCTCATTTCCCACAAGACAGAGAAACCAGGTGGTGCTGAAGCAGGTTGGTTTCCTTTAATTTCATATATAGAAGCTTAGTTCCATCAATGTCTGTTTTGAGTACGTAGTCACTCGCTGTAATTTTGTTATTAAACTTTACAATCCAATATTTATTTACTAGATTAGAGGAACCCGTAACTTATACTCTCTTGCTAGCGATGTG
Source organism: Zanthoxylum bungeanum (assembly GCA_019454045.1). NCBI lineage: Eukaryota > Viridiplantae > Streptophyta > Magnoliopsida > Sapindales > Rutaceae > Zanthoxylum > Zanthoxylum bungeanum. Next base: position 19,879 of record SKCR01045895.1, read on the forward strand.
AATGCTACATCGATATAAACAACTAATTAATTGATTAATTTTGACTGCTGCAGAAGAAGAGAGCGATGAAGATTTGTTTATGGTTCCGGACGTGGAAAGTAGTGGACAAGCACCCAACGTGAATAGTAATAGTAATGGTAATACTGCTCAAAACCAGAAGCGCCGCCGCGGACGTAACCCTGTCGATAAGGAGTACAGAAGGCTTAAGAGGTAAATTCTCTCTCTGAAACAGAAAATTCCGGATCTCGTTCGCTACAAGATTCGAAATTATTTTATTGTCTCGATTAAAAAATCATTAGAGATTCATGATATTTTTTCGTCCCGAATCTATAGTGTATTTAAAAAATTATGAATTTCTAATCACGATTCGTGACAAAGTCTTTATATAATGGTAAGATTGTAGGTCACAGGTTTAAAATCCTGAAAACAGTCTTTTTCCAAAAAAATAAACTTAAAGCTATATATATATTATATCCTTCTTAGAATCCAAAAGTTTTTTGTATTGGATCATCCTTATTTCTTATGAATTTTTATCACGATTGAAAAATCTTGTAAGAATTCATGATAATTACATAAATCAGACTGGAATTAGGATTGGGAAATCCTGATGGATTGCCAACCCTAATATGACCACTTGGTTTTTAACACATGACATATGTATTATCGATGACTTCACTTCAAGTCCAGGTTGCTCAGGAACAGGGTGTCTGCCCAACAAGCTCGAGAAAGGAAAAAGGTTTATGTAAATGACTTGGAACTGCGTGCCAAAGAACTGCAGGACACCAACTCTGTATTAGAGGACAAGATCTCTACTTTGCTTAATGAAAACAATATGCTTCGCAAGGTCATTTTTCATATTGCTTAATTTCTTCAAATTGTAAATAAACCTTCGCATGTTTTGATTAATTCATTTGCATTAATTATATTTACCAGGTGCTTTTGAACACAAGGCCTAAAGTTGATGAAAGTAGTGATCAAAAGCAGCAGAATTAATTAATCGGGCAACAGTTTCCACTTCATTTATCAGCTTTATATCAATTACTAGGCTTCTTGGAAAGTCTTCCCACAGTTTATATGTATGGTTTGGTTACCACGTGACGATTATCGTTTGATTCAAGAATCAATACGTACTTGAGAAATTTAGTATAATTAATGTCCATCCTATGGCAGCCATTTAGAATAAATCTTCTTACAATAAATGCAATTAGTTTGTAGTACATTCTTGAATTTCTTATGCTTTTTTAATGGTTTGATTTGATGCAGGGTTCGCATAAAATCATGAATATTGATCGGAATTTGAGATCCTAATTATTTCATATAGAATTCAAGACAAAAAATCATTTAGAATAAAAATTTCAATTAAGTCTCGAAATGATTTTTCGATCTAAATCACAATTTTTAGTCTAAATTTTTATTCAATCGACCAAGACAATCCTGATGAGAGCTTTTCATTATGTCTTACGAGGAAGGACCTCAAGAAACCATTTGACCCGCCAACTCCTCAAATTATTTCTAATCCAAAGAGGCCGATCGAGAAATAGAGACATCTTGATGATACGAGACATATTTAGGACGAGAGATCAAAATTATCATCCCTAGTTTATTGAACCCCCATGTCATACTTTTTTTTCCCATTTAAAAATAACTTTTAACATCCACATATCATAATTTTTCTATTTAAATATTTTTTAACAGTGGAGAAAATATGTGTTTAATTAATTTTTGGTTATTATAAAAAATAATGAAAACAGAAAGACCAGGACTTTATGAAGAATAGTCTTCATGGAAATATTATAAGAATTTTATATTGTTTTCAAAAATATTTTAATGAGGTAAAAAAAGGACATTGAATAAGCTTTGCTGATCCCACTGTGTCTTCTCAGCAACATTCACTTCTTCATAAATATTAAATGTCACAGGTGCAATATGATTTTTGAACAGAAAGAAAGATCCAAAAAATGAAACATAAAGAGATACTTATAATAAGGCTACTTGCCTCTGAACACCAGATTGTGGCAGGTGTTGTCACAAGGGTATGGACAATCATAAACCTTAATGTTGACTCGATCAAAGTACCAGTCTCCAACAGATTCCGCAATTCTCTGCAGGTTGATCATCAATTAATAAGGATCTATTAACAGAAATATCAGAAAATTAATCGAGAAACTTAAAAAAAAAAAAAAAAAAAAGACTATAAAATATATATGGAGTAATGGCGAATTTTTTCCTACAAGAGCATCAGGAGTAGTGTTCTGCATTGATTGTTTCCAATAGCAGGTTGAACTTAATAGAATTAACGAAACAATAAGGTAGAGTGTACATGCCTTGTTTCTTATACGTGGAGAATTTGGAGCAAACCATGTATCCTGTCTCTCGGTCTGGCAATGAGCAAAGCATGAATTTATAAAGATTCCATTTTTCTTGTGCTTTGATAAGCCTTGAACAGCGTTTAGCATTTGGTTTCGGAAACCTGCATCAGATAAGATAGGGAAAGCAACTATATCTTATATTATCATTGAAGCAGTAAATGGTACAATATCTTTAAGGATTTAATCCAAAAAAAAATCCACCTTGAAAAACACAGCAGAGAATAATATCAGATGCAATCACCTTGCAGATAACGAAGTTGGGATGCCGTACAAAGACCATAATTGTTTCTGCATCCATGCCAAATGCCATGGGGATCAGCTGATGGTGGAGCTAGGGTGGCCTGAATCTGAATAAAATGTGAATTGAAATATATTATTAAGTCATGTGGGTGCTTAAGGTCTTACCAAGTAAGACGGCTATGGTCATCATGTAGCAGGAAATTCACACTTTAGACTTGTCCGCTATCCTTGTGCATCTAAATGTATGCAACTGGGTAACAGGGGTTGTTTTTCAACAATAAACTATGAGCCATCTGAAAATTACATTTAAATGGACTTGACGATCTGAAAGACATTATTGTATTGAAATTTTGTAATTGGGTACAGGTTCATGAAATAAAAAATGATATTCAACAAAATGTTCACAACATATGCGTATGCATCATTTTTGGGGTAGATTGATAAGGAAAATGTAAATTTTTATATGCAGGGCGAAGATATGGGACTTACCTGCCACATGTCATAAGCTGCATTGAGAAGAAAAAGCGGAGTCTTTACACTAGCAATCAAATGCTGAGGGAAAATGCACTGAAAATCAAAGGAAAGGTCATATATTTATTTCAGTTGTCTATCAAAACCTATAAATTTGTCGAAAATCTGTCATGAAGAGAAGTATTACCAAAATTGAATTTAGGCGCTTCGTACAGCTCTGCGGCAGGTTCTGCACTTTCTACAATATGAAGATGCCTTTAAAATTGTAACAGAGGAAAATGAAGGATCTTATGGGGAATTGATGGGTTTTTATATCCTTTTGGAAATACAACTTCTCAGTCATTCACTTTAGCAAAGTAATCTACTTGAATGAAACTTGGTAACTATGATTTATGGTTAAAACTATAAGGCAGATATCAATCAAGAAGGTCAATTAAGATAAAAATGCATCTTGTTGAGCACCTGACCTGAACAGACTAAATAACAAGATTTCATTCGAGTAATTAGAGAGATCAACAGAAAATCCATGAATACTAACATTGATTGCCAGATGTACTCATGGCCATGGGTCATGTGACCACATTGATAAATGGAGATCATGCAAATTACGTGGTATACATAGTACAGTTCCATACTCGAGTCATGGAAAGTTCTTCATGGCTAGGATAAATACTAACAGTTTTAGGTCTAGTCTATACTGTCAAAGGCGATAGGTGGGGCAAAGTGTTTTGGTAGTTCAACCCGCCGAAGTGCTGCCTAAGTGCCACCCAAGCACCGCCTTTGACCAGTCAAAGATCGGATTGACTCAAATATGTAGAATTTTATCTAATATATAAGGAGTCATAACTTAAATACCTAACCGCCGCCTAAGCGACTCGCCTAAGCAGCGCCTTTAACAACATAGGGGTCTAGTAACTACTTTGTTGGCATATCATACACTATGGGATTCCATTACATCGATCCAGATCTTTTAGTTTATCCATTTGAACTATTAAACTGAAATCATTCTCAATAAAAACTTAGTATAAATAAAAAGTACCTGCAAGCTAACCAAGCCACCAAACATGTATCTTGCTGTGCGCCTACCAGATATGTCAATTCTGCAATACATTCAAACACAAAACAATCTGTAAGAATCAAAATAATTGTAAGGAATCAAAGTGATTACAGATCATGAGCTGCTCACGCATCAAGGAACAATCCACCATCACTGAGGCACTTGACTCTAGTGGTCCCTGGAAATAATTCATGGAATTCGTCACAATGCAATATTGATGCCAGACCACCAGCAGAACATCCAGAAAGAAGAGCCTAGAGGATCCAAAAACTTAATAAATCCCAATACCAAAGTCAAAAGGCATAGTAGAAATTTGAATCACGTAACACACAGACCTGATTAGCATACCGCATTCCCTTTGACATCAAATCTTCCATTGCAGCTGACCAGATCCTTTGTCCTCTGAAATATAGTTGTGCTGCCTAAGAAGCAAGGATGAAACAATTCATTCCGTTGGTTCCTAGTAAATGTACACTTGAGTGGAAAACCATAATTTAGTAGCTCAAACTAATAAATAACAGATGTCTTTATTTCAGGCATATCAGAGAGAGAGTTTATGAATGAAAAAGATGAATGTTTTTGCTCCAATTAAAGAAAGATGAACAAAATGTCTTCAATTTCTTTTAGGCATGTGAAACAAATCTGTCAATGCACCATTTAGAAGGAGATAATTAAATCAAGCTAAATGCACCAATTAGGATAATAGGCTCAAAAGATGAGAATGGGGCATCAAAGAAAATGGAGATTGCTCTAGCATTTAGCAGACATCTAGCTCTATAAAGCTCGGTGACAGAAAGATTTACCAACCATGTTTGTGTAATTGGATTATGTCCGAGTATAGTTGATGTGTACACTTGACTACTCCACAATCATTATGTGGAGGAGTATTTCTTCTCTAGCAAAACTTTTATAAGGATAACAATGAAATCACGAAGGAGAAGGTATGGAAAACCAGAGACAATATTAGATCGTAAATTTTTCATTTAAGATCAATAAACATATGCCTAGTTTGACTCTGAAGTTGTTAGGAAAGGAAAATAAGGTAAAATTTCACAGCAGTGTGACCCTCATTATGATTCAGAATTTTGATATCTCAACTTAAAACTTATCGAAAAGAAGAATTGAGGTCAGCTATACATGGTAAGTATATTAAAAGAAGCACAAGATAGTATACTTCCACGAACCTCATTTTGACTGTTACCACCGAAAGATGCACCATCACAATATCGAATCTTTACTCTGTTCCAATTAAAAAAATCTGCAAACATTATAGTTGCATCACGCAAATAAGTACCATGTAGAAAAATTTATTTACATACATCAAGCCACAGGTAGTTAGAAGGCAAAACCAGGATTTTCTTGAGCCATATTGCTTAATATCCCAGTAAATGGTATCTGCTTTTCCATATATGTTGATGAGCCATGGCGAGTTTTCTTGTGGTAAACACAATTTCTAATTGTATTACACCATCCTCCTCCCTGCCATCGGAATGTTTCAGTTAGTCAAACTCATCAATGATAACACAAGCTAAGTGAGAGATCTTAGAAAATGAAGCAGTTGGATAATGGAAGAAGCTCTGGTGGCAGGAAAAGCTGCCCCTTTTGCTTGGTTTTTGTCATTCATTCCCCAAAATGTAAGGACTGGGAAAATTGCCAGAGTGAGCAGATAAGTTAAGAACTTGGACACGTGTGGCATGCAACAGGACAAGGCACTTGGTCATGTATCATAGTATTCTGGAAAGTGCTGCACATTAGCTTGTATAGATTGCTCAGTTACATGACATGTCCATCGTAGAAGTTTTCCAACATACCATTGGAGAAATGGGATGTTTGCAAGCCATGCCCAGCAACTTAATCACTTCTATCTCATCAGATTCGGTTCCCATTTCAAATTTCACAAATTATTTTGATTTTTTATGGTCCCCATTCTACAAATATGCCCATAAAATTATTCTGTGAGAACACTCATTTTCCAAGACCATGTTCTATTTTAACTAATTACCTTAGATTAACTATTTTTCTCTGTATATATATTGCGAAGTAGATGTTGCTCTTTACATTCCAAGAAATTTTTTTTTTTTAGCTCTATATTCATGCTAAAAAAGAAACCATACACCTTCTCAATGCAATAGTTGTCCCTGAACATCCAAGATTCAAAGACAAATAAGGGTCTAACTCGTAACCACATAAGCAAAGGCTTTGCCTACAAGAATAAGACAAGTTCAGTTGTCCTATCCTGTAAAAGGAAAATATTTTCACATAACTAGAAATTATAAGATTTTACTTGGCAGCAAAAATTATAGTAATAACAACATAAAAAGCGCAGAACCAAATAGAATGTTATACTTTGCCAAAGATTTGAATGGGTTCACATACCTCCAACATAACAAGCCAACTGCGAGCACCTGAGCCATAGCCACGATGGAGATGATACCCTGGTAATGTTCCATCCAGACAAACTGTGTATGTATGTATAGAGCACAAAATATCCTCAATTATATATACACACAACTCAAAAGAGACAACATATCATTGCAATCACAAATACAATGGTGGGTTTGTCTGAAAACATAAACTTTATCGAGTACGAGTATAAAAGATTGAATTTTGGTAATTCTACAGCGTGGTAGAGGAGGCAGAGAGTACCTGCTCCTTTAGCAGCAGCTCCATTAATAAGGGTAAGACCCACCATTAAAGGTGTAGTACCAGAAACCCCATAACTCTCCACATTATCATACAGTGTGTGTGTGACTGTGTCATTATACAAGTAGTCTTGGAATCCATCCACCCATTGGCAGAACAACAAACCCATTATCCCATACGCCCAAAATAACTTGATGGTACTTCCATTACAACAATCCATAGCTCACTTCAAATGTAATCAGAAAATAGTACAAAAAAGGTGGAAATTTTTAAATGGTTGTGCTGAAAAAGATCACGAAGAGGACAATGCAGTTCGTTTTGAATCAACTAAGGCAAAAGGTTTAAGCAGTAATAACATCATAAGTTGTACGGTCAGTAGGATGGCAATGGGTTATTTGGCCGTTCAATTTAAAAATATGAAAATTTTACTTGTATTCGGTTCTAACATATCGAGTCTCCTACATTTTACATCTTCTTTCACATGTGATTTTATTTTTTTAAGATGAAAATATTAATTCTGTATCCGTCTATCCAATTAACGGTATAAAAAATTAATTCACTTATTTATCCTTAGAGCTCCAATATCCCCAAATATCATTTATCAGTGTGAATAATAATGAAAAGCGTGGGGTCTTTTTGAATGGTTCGCAATAATTGCAGCTCTCAAGATTAGAATCTTAGCTGTTGGCCTGTGAGGACCCCGTACTCTAGCGAGGGAATCACACCGACACTCGTGGGGGAAGGATACACCTGTTTGCACTTTCATTTATTTCATTGTCTTTGTGTTTGTTCTGCTCCGTTCGACACCTGGAAAAATGCAAAAAAAAAAAAAAAAAAAAAAATGATTGCTCTTAGCCCATAGTATCATAATCAAGCTCAGCTGTTCAACTTACAAACCATTTGCAATCTTAGCCCCCTTTTTTATGAGTTGTTTGGAGGGACATGCAAATACTGTACCCGTTCTATTTGAAATTGCGATTGTGGCATTCAACTAGTGTTCCAATCCGTAGGGCTAAGTCGGGTCGGATTGAGATTTGCTTTTTGATCTTATGTAAATATTAAATAATTTGAGTATTTTTTAGGTAAATAATCGTACTCCATCATGCATTTGAAACGAACAAATCATATCGTATTCCGATTCAATTTTTTAATCAATATAAAAGATCACAATAAATTTTTAACCTAATTTTTATTTGAAACAAAAAAATATCCGAATCTCATTTAAAATTCGGGATTTTCTTTGTAGCTACGACTATAGAAAATAATCAACTGTGCCGTTAAAACCAAACTGGTTGTGTTCATTAAACTCTTTACTAACACGGCTTTGTCAAAAAGCTAAAGGCCTCGATAAATCCTTCAATTAATAGTCATTACAATTTTGCATATACTTTTGACTGCCCAACTCTCTGATTCATTCATCATTATTATTAAGTAGATTTAACTGATTTCTACAATATTAAATTTAGAAAATGCAGAAGTGCATGTACATGATCAACTCTTTTAGTTGAATTTTTACTGTCCTTTTGCTTCTGATGATCCGCTGATCTCATTTTACATGGCTAAGGGAAAGATCATTCTGCTTGGATATAAAGCTTACACTCGCAGAAAAAGACTCGCCTGTGCGAGCAGGTCCTGCATTTAGTAACCTTCCTTCATCATCTGAATCACCTTTCTTGTACTTGTACCAATTGGCCCAGAAAATATAGTTAGCAAAATTAAGCACACTGACAATTGCCAAGAAGAAGTAGAATAGCTCTACATGGTTCTTGTTCATGTCAAGCCCTTCAAGCCATCCTCTCTTGGATTTTGTATATTTACTAGTCACTGAGTTGATTCCCTCAACAAAAGCTGAGCTCAAGAAATATCCAATTGATAAAGAGAGGAAAGAAAATGAAGTTGAGAGAGATCTCATTCCAGCAGGAGCCTCACTGTAAAAGAACTCCATTAACCCAACAAGAGTGAACATGTCTGCTATTCCAAAGATTGCATAATGAAAGGAAAGCCAAAACAGGCTTATCTTGTAATTGTGGTGGATCATTTCATGCTTTCTTTTCACTTCTACAATCCCTGCTATCGACATTGAAATTGCAGAGAGGACTAGCCCAACCCCAACCCTTTGCAAGTGTGTGATGCCATTTGGGTGGCCAGTGATTTTCCGCAAAATGGGAACAAATGCAAATTCATAAACAGGTATTAGAATGGTCATGAACACCAAAGGAATCACAGGAATTGAGGCCGATGGGACTTGGAAACCTCCAAGATTCGTATCCATAATGGTTCCTTGTTGGACTGAAACAGTTTGTAACTGGGCTAAACATGTGTTCATAAAGGCAGTACTCAGTAGAATGGGCATCATCCTTGTCAGGATTTTCACTTCTTCCACTTGTGTCACTGTACAAACTCTCCATCTCCCTGGCATCTCACCCTTCGTGAGAGCTGCTGCTTTGTCAAGGAATCTGTACATTATTGATTAGTACACATCAAAGGAAATAATTAGGATCGCATACTGAGTGGAGTTTTTACTAAAAACTGTATCAACGGTTAAGAGATAAGTGATAATCACCTGCGGCCCGACATTAATTAAATCATAATAATTGATTCAATATTCAATACAAATCCAGGTCAACATTGAATCTTGATCTGCGTTTAAGCAATGTTTGAATAACAAGTTACTTGGAGAAACTTGCCTGAATTGGTTGCTATGGGGAATCAGCTCTCCACTCGAAATAGATTCACGATCACGTATTTCATACAATTCTTCAGAGTTCTGAGGCAATTGTGTCCTCCAATTCTTTAAACTTACTGCAAAAACCTGCAAAACCCTCAACAATGGACTATCTCCTGGCACTCGAACTCGATAAAATGGCTTTCCTAATGTAATAAAGATAAGTCCAACAAAAGAGCAGCACATAGAAATGATAAAACCTATATCCCATTTAACTTTTGTGCTTACATACACAACAAAAGTGACCCCAATAGAAGCCCCAATAGTGATACTAAACAAAAACCAATTGAAAAAGCTGGCTATGTATTTGCGTTCACTCAGGTCCTTGTAGTTAAACTGATCAGCACCTAAAGCTGGAACCGATCCTCTGATTCCACCTCCTCCAAGTCCCAACAAGGCTATTGAAGCATAAAACAAGAGAGCTTTAGTACCATGCACACAGCTTGTCTTCCCACAAGGCTCAGGTTGCAATTTAGTAAAATGGGATTGAATAATCAGCAACAAGTATCCCTGATCATGCAATCCAAATTAAAATTAATATTGATCATCTGCCAATAAAGCTATGAGAGAAGTGAGTTTGATTAATTATTAATTGTGTTACCAGCAACTGAATGACTCCAAAGAGTAGACAAGTGTTAAGGCGATTCATGTAAGTATCAGAAATGAAACCCCCTAAGAGTGTCAGCATGAATGTGGTACCCATGAAATTTGTTGTAGTTGTTGCTGAACCAGAGAGATCGAAGTGCATGATGTTCAAGAAATATAAGACCATGCTTACCATGTTGGCCACAAAGCCTATGTTATCCAGCCCCATCATTGCTGTGAACATTCCAACATGCTATCAACAAATACGAAAATTAAATAACATACTGTATGTAAAACATGAGGGTTGCTTGATTCTCAAGGAACATTAACAGGGTGTATCCAATGGCGGAGCTGGGTTGTGAGTAATTCTTTAGTACCATCATATCATTGTACGGGTGATCATGTGAAATTATATAAAATATAATTGCTATTTATTTAGTTTTTTTTTTTTTTATTAATTTTAGCACGCGCGATAATGATTTGTTGCATGCATGATATAGTACCACCGTTGTAAAATAGAATTTTTCCTGAATGGCCTACTCAATTCAAAAAAATTAAATATGTCATTTAAATTAATAAAACATCTGATTTGTTATTGAGGAAAAATTCTACTATAAAACAGTGGTATCACGTCACTCATATAACAATCAAATAACATCTTGTCACTCATGCTAAAATAATAAAAAATAATTAAATAAATAATATTTATACCTCATATTACTCCACTTGGTTGATACTATCTTATTACCCATAAGGCGAAGCCTTTCAACATATACAAATTTTGAAAAAAACAAAATTATTTACAACAATGATATTTTAATATTTTACAAAATTGCCATCATTTATAAATTTTCATTCTAATATTTATAAATTAGTCATTTGTATAAAATAACATTATTTTATTACAAATCCGAACGATAAAACGTCTGCATGATCCGTACTTGAGCCGGCCTATATATATGTATGTATATATGTATGTATGTTCAGGCTCAGGTCAGGTTCATGAGAACTTGTGGATTGTAAGACATATAAAAGCAAAAAAAAAAAAAAAAAAATCTATATCTTTTAACTGAATGTGGACTTTTATGTGTATTGTAAGGTGTGGACCTGAAAATGATTTTATATACATACGTACGTACATATATTATGTTCATCATATTTCTTGTTAAATGAGCTTAATTCGCTAGTTATTCTCAAACCCAAAAGTGTTATTTTGATGTTAGTGTTTGATTTTGATCTAATGTCTTTACTTTTATAATTTTGTTAATGTTTGTTTCATGTTTAATTAAAGTTATAATAATTCCAAGGTTATTGATGTCGCAATTAAATTTACTTATTAATATCATATTATTTTATTTAATATTGATATCATATTATTTTATTTAATATTGACTCTTCCTATTTGCGTTTTCAATATATGAAATTATTAAGACAACACTTGGAAAGATAGAAAAGAGTTTCATATTGTTTCTTTAACTTAAAGTATTTTCTCATATAATAATTGAATTTTTTTTTAAGATTTGTTTAAAAAGAATGGTCATAAAATATTTTTGACATTTCTAGTCTAGTGTAAAAATAAAAATTCCGGTTTCGCTCCTGCATACAAGTAGTACCAAAAGTTTACTTGTTAATAAGATAATTTTGATTTAATCCTGATAAAACGAAGAATATCTATCACTTTTTATGAAAATAAGATTTTGTCATCACTGAATCAATATTATAATTACGCCACATGGGTGTATCGAATCACTCACCAAAGATGAAATAGGTGCCCTTAAAACCCCCTTTTCGTGAATTCTTCATAGTTTGGTACATCATATCTTGGACACCATCTTTGTCATTCAACTCCTGCAAATAATGAGAAAATCGACTAAACACACACACACACATAATCACTACAAATAATGAATGAAACAGATGTAAAAAAAAAAAAAAAAAGGTTAAATTATGGCATGCTTCTTGTCCAAGAGAAGAGATGATTAATTACCATTGGCCAAGTATTAACACTAGGGGATGCAGCAGGGAATTAATTAAAGAGATGATTTTTCTAAATTATGGGAGAATGATGCTCATATATATATATATATATATTGTAGGCAAATTAAGAGTAAGCCTCCACCATGCAAAAACAAAACAAAGTGTTTTGCACCCACCAATAACCAAACAAGCACCAGCCGACTGACCGGCGCCCTCGATACCTCCATCAAAATAGTCATCATATAACAATGATATATTATACGTCATTGTTTCCTATTTATAATTAATCCATCATTTATATGTTGGATTCGGATTCTAAAAGCAATAACTCTCGTCTGAGATTATATATATATATATATATTTATTGTTTTGTCTTTTATTATTATTATTATTTTTTTAACTCATTGAAAATTCTATCATCAAACCATCGCTTCCGGGTTTAAGCAGAGCAAGTAAAATCTCCGTTGTTCCGGACTTTTACAAGAAACGCATTCCCTAAATTCTTCGAAATCAGAACATGAAAGTCAGATCCTGAACCGTACACCACCAAACCATGTTCATGGAGACTTGTTTTATCTTTAGTCTTGATTCGCTTTATTGAAAGTAAAATTATAGGTTTAATTTTAGGAGCAATTAATTATACAAACTAGACTTGCATAATTCATAGATGAATCAATTAAATAGCGTACGGCAGAATTAATACAATGAGAAAAAAAAAATATCATGATCAATATGTGAGTTGTTGTATAATTGATTACTTAAAATGAAATAAAATTCAAATACCAAAAATAAGTCAAATAATAACCTTTCGTAGCAATGTAGAATATACACTCAATTCAACAAATTTTTTTGAATGCAACTCAATTTTTGAATAACGAAATTACATACTTGCATACATAGCCTAAACAAACCAGCTGGAATTTTGTGTAAATTTTAAATTTCAGTGGGCTAATTCTAAATTTTTGAGGTTTAAATTATAAATTTAAGTGAATTAATTAAATTTCAAATATTAATGAAAATTCCCAAACTAACCTTAGGTTTTGGCATGGGTAGCCAACCCATGCCTCTGTGCCTGAATAATTAATTCTTAATTTATCATAACGTCGTTATATGAGTAACGTGATATTACAGACCAATAAATACATAGAACACATGTATTAATATTATTATTATTATTATTATTATTATTATTTTAACATATTAGATTGTTACATAATAGTAGAATATTTCAAAGTGTAGAAAGGCAGTCTCTTCTCTAAATGCCGCCGTTTGAGTCTCAATTTGTTTGTAAATATATAAAGCGTAACTCTCATTCAAAAATAAAATAATTACAGATTCATAAGTTGATATGTTGGCATTATGCTTCTCATAAGATTCTGTGGGTCAAAATCTGAACGTGTTCCTTGTGCTTGGAGTATAAAAAGCGGATCTTTCAATCTTGATTTGTTAATCATCACCACTTAAAACAATTCTCTAACTGTAACTGAAATGTTAGTAATCATAAACAAATACAATAACTCCAAAATTCATGCTGAGAGAGATTTTGCATGTAATCTCAGCCGGTAATAATTATTAAATAAAATAAGTATCAAGATTATCATTGATTTATAATGAAAATACAAAATTACCCTTAATTGGTGTTACATATATAATCATTAAACTACCCAATCATAAACCGCCAGCCCATACAAATTGATTACTTGGAGTTTTGAGAGTATTTTCAAGTTATAATTCCTTTGATTTTTTATTTTAATATTTTTAAAAGGTAAGGGGTGGATAAATTCCAAATTTAATTTGCATCACATTATCTAGGAGTGGTAATTTGAGTCGGGATTCGTTCATTCATTCGATTCAATTGGCTTAAAATCGAATACATGTTTGAAAAAATAGATTCGTTTAATAAATGGATCAATTCGATTTGATTCGTTTATTAAACGAATCAAATACGAATTTAAGCTCATTGATTCGTTTAGGATTCGTTTTATTATTTTCTTTTATTAGTTTTTGTTATTTTCCAATTAAGATTCGAGAAATTATGGCTAATTATCATAGAAAAAAATAATATTTTCGATATTTGGTGAGATATTTTTAGTAAATATATTAATTATATATTTAATATATATATTTATGAAGAATTAAAGTAAATCAGGTAAATTATGTTATTAAATAATATCATGACTAAACGAATATTCGTATTCGATTCGTTTAATAAACAAATAGAATATGAATCCTGATATTAGGATTTGTTTAATAAAAGAATTGAATACGAATCTATCACATTTTGATTCGATTCGTTTAGGATTCGATATAAATTCGATTAATTGATTTATTTTGCCACCCCTAACATTATCTGTAATATTTTACATCGTTAGCTAGATCTTGGACTTGTCATGAGCTCCCCTAATTTAATAAATATGTTTTGAGTTGGAAAACTCAATAATAAAAACATGACAGGCTATAGAACTAGTTGAAAACATCCTGTCACGACATTGGGGACGAAATTTAAGTTTCAATTCCTTTGAATCCAGACAGGGTGTTATTGGTGAAATTGTTGTAGTCATGTACAATTTTTTATTATGTTACAGTTGTATAATTTTTATGTCTTTGGAGTCATAAACAAATAAAGAAACTCCTTTTACTCTCATGTTAGTGAGCTGGCATTCCAAAAATAATAATTTTATACAAATTTGTTATTTTTCTCTATGATTATCATATACTTTCTGATTCCATTAGCTAGCCATTGGATTCTATTATTTAACCCCTTTTATTCTCTTATTTAATCTCTTATGTATATGGGGCAATGGATTTCAAAGAATTATATATATTGTTGGGAAATATCATCCCTAATATTGTCATATAATAAATTCATAATGGTCCACTTACGATCGAATCATACATGTATTATTAATCCTAAATTTATTCACAAACATATTGAAATAAATCTAAGTATTTCACAATACAATTGCATTCTTTACTTCTTGTAGAGATATCCTTAATCAAACTTAATTGATTGTTTATTTCAATAAGCAAATGCTCATATTTATAGGAGGGGAAGTCAAGTTATTATACAATCACATGCATGGCTTCCTACTCACTCACATGCACTTGAAAGCAACTATTGATTAGTATGTAATCACATGCATTTAGATGTTTTGATTACTATTTAATCACATGTATTTGTAGCTTAATGACCGAATAAATCGCATCAGATGATAACCATGTAAATCCGCTGACGAAAGCCTTTTCTCAGTAGAAGTTTGAGCGAACCGTACATAGTTCGGGTGTAGGACACTTGAGTGATTGGCTATAGGCCAAGTGGGAGATTGTTGGACAATTATGACCCATAACATCACTATTTGTACAGATCATGGTGTTGTTGTACAAATTAACTATGTGACAAAGGAAATTGCTCTTTTATCATTTGTAATTAGATTACCAAGATGTATAAATGATAAAAGGTCCTTATGATTAGTTCTGGATTGAGATGATATGAGACAGTATCAATCCATGAAGGTTTAATCATTAAATATCCCTAGTCGTAGTATTATCGAGATTGGACATCGATAATGCAAAATAGACTAGTATTACACTTGTGCGCGTTGTGGAGCATAACGACATAGTTCTCATATATTTGGGTATATGATACTCATGCAAGTGTAATAGGAGGTTGTGTTTACCGATGGTACGGAAACAGCTTCACTCTGGATAGACCCCTCAGAATTCCATTGGTAGTATGACTATGTGTCTATGGAAGTCCGAATCAGGGTAGGTGTATTTGGTCTCAACCTGAGACTTGCACCGCTAATACTTGCAACAATCAATATACTTTGGTTTTGGTCGTCCAGGGCTTTAAAAGGTTTCGTGTATGCCTCTTCTAGGTATATTGAGAATCGTAGTGTATTGGGTGCGATGTCAAGATGAAAGTATCACTCCAGTCATAGTGGAGATGATGATCACGTAGGATACGTAACTGGTGCTCTTTTATGCTGCAGCTATCAAGATATTATGACTAGGTCATGTTTATCCGATTATAGAGACTAGTTACCAGAGATCCGATATGTGCTTCGTACGGGGCAGACATAATTCCAGCCCCAGGCCTAGCACGTGACATCCGATACTGGATCGTAATACGCAATACTACGTATACTACGCCTGATATATATCACATATTCCTTTAAGAATATTTCTGGAGAATTGGGTAGGCACAGTGCTTTGCTAGAAGCCAACCATGTCTTGTAAATCGGTAAAAGCGTAGTACTAGGTACGTACGTGTTCGGATAGTCCGATGACCGGATTTACTGCCAACATATCCGGGGATCTCATGGGTCGCTTCCCGAAGATTCACCGATGACGTATGACTCGCACATTATTAATCTGGGATTAATTATTAAGAGAGAGAAAATTAATCTGGGATTAATTACAGAGATATTTTATTTGGGATAAAATATTATTTAAAGAGAGAGAACGATTAATTTGGAATTAGTCGATAAAATAATATATTCGATATATTATATGAAATTGGATTTCGACGCGGAATTAAAATTAGATTTTAATTCGGGAGAACGAGTTAGTTTAGAATTAATTCGCAAGCGACGTGAATAGTAATTTTGCTAAGCATAATTATTTAATTAAATTTGATTTATTACGTCGCAACGAAAAATTTGTTAATTCGGAATTAGCGAACCCGAGCCCGGGAGTATTTGCGGGCCCACTCGCATTTCGAATCAAGTGCGGCCCACAAGTCACATCACGCGTCACATCACATCGTACATCATTCAAGTGATGGATGTCTTGTCACTTTGAGTGATTGACAACCAGTCACTATTCATGACTGATGTGAGTTGTTGGAATGCATTTATTGTAATTTTGCCTCCAAAATTGTCTAAGCCTTTTGGAAAAGCTTTGACTAATTTTTGGTATATGATTTTATTAGGTTTTTGAAACCAAATACAGCATATCACTCTCTCTCTTTCTCTTCTCCCTCTAGTTTCGGCCTTGGGCCATTTTTCCTCTCCATTTTTTCTGCAAATGCCGAGAGTTGAAGAAGAAGCTTAGGAAGATTTGTGGCAAATTTTCCAAGGTGCTAGCACACATTAGGAGTCTTACGAAGGTGATAGGGAAACCCACCCATGGGCATGGAATGCACACCCAAGCTTGGAGCTTGGCCGAGCAAATGGAGCACAACAAGGAGCAAAAACAGTGAGCTTCAAGGGAGCAAAAGTTTTTTGTGTTCAACGCATCGCATAACCGATCTTTGTAAGTATGATTCCGCCATACTTCTTATTGTATTCACACATGTTTCTATGCTTGAATCGATATTGGGACTAACCTAGAAACCCAACACATTCTATATGTCAAACCAACCAATTAAATACACACAATTATTACATCATAAATTACAAATCCATGAATTGTACACATTTTTTTATGGTTTACAACACAAGTCTTAAAAATATACAAATGATGACTCAAATGTTTGGACCAACCCTTAATACAACTGTGGCACGTGGATAAAATCTAGTACTGCTACTACTGTGCTGGCGGACTACCTGAGATGTTTGGGAAAATGGGAGTGAGCTTAAAGAGCACAGCAAGTAAAACACTCATACTCTCAACATGACCTTACCAAAAAAAATAGATATATATATATATATATATATATATATGTGTGAAAATAACATATATTATAATAAAAACTCAAGCAAACATCCCACAACAATACAAACATCCATTAAACATGATTGCTAATCCGGGTCCAGTATAACAGTGGATTGAAACCAATGAGAGAGTCTCTCTCATACCCCCAAAGTTTCCCACCATATCATCTCGCAAAGTATGTGTGAGTGGGTTATGGGAGAGTCTCTCTCATACCCCCAAGGTTTTTCACCATATAATCTTGTAAAATATCTCATCACATCTCATCTAATCTCTGACCACTATTATATAAAACCTGGCAGCATAATACAACAACACGCATCATCCAATACAATCTCATCTTACATCCAATCCATCAATCTTATCTCAACAATCATGAATTCATATGTATCATTCTTTCAATTAATCAATGTTTATATCTCCACAAAATATATATATAATTATAATTATACCAATATATTTATATATGGACTTTCACAACAACCATCAATCAACAAACAATTATGTTAAGCGAATCATCGTGCATTGTACTTATCTCTATCCACAAAAAAGTCCTTAATATGAATATATCCTCACTAAGAATCTGAAAAATATAAAATTACGATTAGGTCCCTCAATTTTTCCAAAATTACGACTTTACCCCTAAACTTTCTAAATTTCCATTTTAGCCCTTAAACTTTTCTGATATGTCAAAATAGTCCTAAAACTCTTAAATATTACTTAGTAACCCTTGAAAACCAGAATTTACAGAATTACCCTCTAAAACATGAAAATATACAATTAAGTCTAAAACTTTCAAATTCTATCATTTACACCCCCAAAACAGTAATAATCACGTACTGAGCTCCAACAATATCCAAATCTCTCAATGAATGAGCCACTGGTCAGCAAACGTCTCAGGGATCACGGCGATGGTGGTGGTAGGGGCTGAAACACGGCGATTATCGATGATCGGTTAATAAACCGATAACTACCGTATTTTGCTCGTTTCTCAACAACCGAATGTTCGATTTGGGCAAACAAAGTGTCCAACTCACGTATCTCAATGAGGGGAAGAATCTGATCCGGGAGGTGTCATTCACGTACGGCGACGCATGGAGCGCCTGGCAACGGCAGCAGGCGGCGCGTGAGGGCGCATGGCTGGGAATCTCGGCAGCGGTCCAGCGGCGTTGGATTCATCTCGTCGAGGGGATTCTCCAAATGTGGTCACTTGCCGGAAAAGGAGATCAGACAATGTCAAAAAGTCCCTTTCTCTCTCTGTCCATAAATTTTCTCTCTCTAGAAATACTCTTTAAATTGTTCTCGGTTTCTCTCTTTAAAACTCTCTAAAATTGCTCATGAGATAGACAGATTCATCGGTCCTTATGAGATTTTGGAGAGAGTGGGCAAATCTCAAAACTCATTTCCAATAAAGTCAAAAAGACTTTATCCCCCACTTGGAACTCAAGGTCTTTCCTCCTTCTATCGACATAACTCTTCTGTCGACTCTGCACCTCTAACAGTTTAGCTCGGATCAGCCTGATTCTCTCTGACTTCATATCTACCAAGTCTGAGCCATGAATCTGTCTATCTCCAACCTCGCCCCAACAAACAGAGGTCCTACATCTCCTCCCATACAAGGCCTCAAACAGAGCCATACCGATACTAGCCTGAAAGCTATTGTTGTAGGCAAACTCGATCAAATGCAAATGCTTATCCCAACTCCCAGTGAATGTCAAAACACACGATCTCAGCAAATCTTCTAACGTCTGAATATTCTGCTCTGACTGGCCGTCGGTCTGAGGGTGGAATGCAGTACTTATAGAAATCTTTGATCCCATAGACTTTTGGAAACTCTGCCAAAAACGAGAAGTAAATCTGACATCTCTATCCGATACAATCGATAAAGGTACACCATGTAATCGTATAATTTGCTCCACTTATAATTTCGCTAGTCTCTCTGGTCCCCATGTAACTCGAATCGGTAGAAAATGAGCAGATTTACACAATCGATCCACTATTACCCAAATTTCATCGTAACCCATCCGTTTCCTCAGCAACCCTAATACAAAATCCATTGCAATATTCTCTCATGGTCACTCAGGTATATGTAGAGGCTGGAGTAATCCGGCTAGATGTTGATGTTCTGCTTTAACCTGCTGACAAACCAAACATCGAGATACAAACTCTGAAATCTCTCTCTTCATTCCCAGCCAACAATAAGTCTTCTTCAAATTTTGATACATCTTGGTGTTCCCATGATGCATATTATAAGGAGCATCGTGGGCCTCGTCCAAGATTTCCTGCTTGATTGTTCCCGAAGGTGGTACCACAACTCTATCACCAAAAAATAATACATCATCTGAACTCAATCTGAATGTAGTAGTCTCTCCATTTGTAATCTCTGCTCTCCATTTCCCACATTGATCATCCTCACTATGGGCTGTTTTGAGTCTATCTAACAATGTAAGTCGGACCTTCATATGGGCAAGAAGACCTGCACTGTCGGATATCTCGAAAGTCAAACGTAACTATGCCAACTCCTCGAACATCCTCTGTCTGGCTCTTAAGAACTGTAATCTACCCACATTCTCCCTACTCAGTGCATTAACAACAACATTAGCCTTCCATGGATGATAATAATAGTGCATTCGTAGTCACTAAGGAATTCCATCCAACGTCTCTGTCTCAAATTCAGCTCATTCTGAGTGGGAAGGTATTTCATACTCTTATGATCAGTATAAATCTCACACTTGGCACCATATAAATAATGCCTCCAAATCATTAGAGCATGTACAATCGCTGCCATCTCTAGATCATGGGTGGGATAATTCTTCTCATGGGTCTTCAACTGTCTCGAGGCATAAGCAATCACTCTCCCATGCTGCATCAGTACATATCCTAACCCTTGATATGATGCATCAGTATAAACAACATATCCATCAAGTCCGGATGGTAGAGTAAGTACCGGTGCAGTAGTTAATTTCTCCTTCAAAGTTTGGAAGCTCCTCTCACAATCATCAGTCCATTCGAACGGTACATTCTTCCTTGTCAGCTGAGTCATCGGAGTAGTAATAACAGAGAAATCTCGAATAAACCGACGGTAGTAGCCTGCTAATCCTAAGCAACTCCGAATCTCTATCACCGTTCTTGGTCTCTCCCATCTCAGAACTGCTTCAACCTTTTGTGGATCTACATAAATACCTTACCCTGAGATAATGTGTCCCAGAAATACCACTTTACCCAGCCAAAATTCACATTTAGAGAACTTGGCATAAAATTGCTTTCTCCTCAAAGTCTCAAGTACCAATCAAAGATGTTGCTTATGATCGACCCGAGAAGGCGAGTACACAAGGATGTCATCAATAAACACTACGAAAAACTTATCTAGGAACGGATGGAACACTCTATTCATCAAATCCATGAATGCTGCAGGTGCATTAGTAAGTCCAAATGGCATCACTAAGAACTCATAGTGCCCGTATCTCGTTCGGAATGCAATCTTGGGAATTTCTGTATCCCAGATCCTCATCTGATGATATCCAGATCGAAGATCGATTTTTGAAAACACCGAAGCTCCTTGAAGTTGATCAAATAGATCATCGATACGGGGCAACAGGTACCGATTCTTGACCGTCACCTTATTGAGCTGACGATAATCTATACACAATCTTAAAGTGCCATCTTTCTTTTTCACGAACAATACTGGTGCTCCCCAAGGCGAAACACTGGGCCGAACAAATCCTCGATCTAACAGCTCTAGCAACTGCTCTTTCAGCTCCTTCATTTCTGCCGGGGCCAAACGATATGGAGTCACCGAAATAGGGGTAGTATCATGCATCAAATCTATAGTGAACTCTAGATCTCTACGAGGCGGCAAACCTGATAACTCATCGGGAAAGACATCCTGATACTCTCAACTGGAATATCTGCTATCTGCGTTGATTCCTCATTCTACACCGTAGTGATACTCGCTAAAAAGCCCTTGCACCCCTATCTAATCATTCTGTAAGCTGGCATGGCAGAAATGATGGGTACCACAACCCGATTACGGTCACGGACTATCATAAACTCCTCGTCATCTGACTTAAACTTCACTTCATTGCCGCTGCAATCAATAACGGCTCCATGAACAGTCAGCCAATCCATCCCTAAAATCAAACTGAAGTCCTCCATCTCCAATAGGTAAAGTACAACTGGTATCTGCCTCGCCTCAATCTCAATACTCAATCCCCTGAATACTATATCTATCATGATGTCCTTCCCCGAAGGAAGACTCACAATCAAACGAATCTTGTTGGTTTCTGGTACACTACCCAGACAAGGAATACAACTAGTAGTAATAAATGAATGCGTATAACCCGTATCAAATAAAGCTCGAACAAGTATACCTGATACCCGAACTGTGCCAGATATAATATCAACACCATCGTGTGCCTCGTGCTCTGTCATGGCGAAGACTCTTCCCCTATCAACACCAGGTGCGGTATATGTCTGCGATGTCTATCCTCCACCACCATATGGTACACTCGAAGTTCCTTTGCCTCTGTCTGTGGGAAACCCGAACCTCTTCCACGGCTACCACCGGAATCTATCCCTATACCACGTCCCGTTGTTGGCTCAGCTCATCGAGATCCACCACTGGTGGGGCATTGTTGGAGTTCTACGGTCCCGAGGGTCGAATATAAAGCATAAAATAAACATTCAAATACATCGAGGGAGTTGCGGAATACTCACATCGGTCGGTTGAGCGACGCGACGACGAACAAAAATTATTTTCTGCCCTTGTGAGTGCTCGGCAGTCCACTGTCACAGCTCACTGTTTTCGGCTTTAATCTTTGTCCAACAAGCTCCAAGCTTTGGTTGATGATTCCAAGCTCATTGGTGGACTTCCCTATCACATTCGCATGTCTCTCGGAGTGCTAGCTCTTGATGATTTTGCCACAAAATCACCACACTTGGCTTCCCTATAGCTCACGACAGTGAGCAGCAGAAGAGAAGAGAAAGGCAGCCCCTTGGGCGTGACTTAGAGGAGAGAAGAAAAGTGAAGTAGTTTGTTTTGATTTTGTGTATCTAATACCAAAAAATCAAAAGTCAAATACCATTATAATAATAGTAAATGTCTTTCAAGCTTTCAAAAAGCTTTTTGAACAACTTCCATCAACTCACATCAATCAATCAATCAATGTGACAAGTCGTCACATCACTCAAAGTGACTAATGATTTGACGCTTGATGCGACTAATGATTTGAAGCTTGATTTGACTTGCGTGTCGTACTCGAATTTGAAATGCGAATGCACTCGCAAACAATCCTGGGCTCGGGTTCGCTAATTCCAAATTAACGAATTTTCCATCGCGACGTAATTAAATGATTATACCCAGCGAAATCACTATTCACATCGCTAACGAATTAATTCTAAATTAATTCGTTCGCTCGAATTAAAATCTAATTTTTATTCCGCGTCGAAATCCAATTTCGTTTAATATATCGAATATATTAATTTTATCGATTAATTCCAAATTAATCGTTCTCTTTCTTTAATTGATATTTTATCCCAGATAAAATATCTCCGCAATTAATCCTAGATTAATTTTCTCTCTATTCTAATTAATCCCAGATTAATTAAAGTGTGAGTCATACGTCATCGAGTGTACAAATAGTGACGCTATGGGTTATAATTATCCAACAATCTCTCACTTGGCCTATAGCCAGTCACTCGAGTGTCTAACACCCGAACTATGTACGGTTGGCTCAAACTACTGAGAAAAGGTTTTCGTCAGCGGATTTGCATGATTATCATCTGATGCGATTTATTCAATCATCACATCGCCACGATGTATAATCCGAACGAATCAGATGAATATCGAAGTATATATCTGGATCGTTGATGAGACCATTAATTCTTTAGCATGCGCTGTAGCCTAGCTCAGCTGGTAAAAGAACCATATCTAATCTAATTAGATTATTATCGACCCAGAAGGCTTCTATTGCTGCCTCAGCTGCAACAATAACCCGCATTTGTTGTTTATTCGGTAACAGTATCTTGCGTGGAAGATTTCCAGCTCACTGTACCATTATTCAAACTGTATAGTACCGTTTTTATCGGTTAGGAAACTTGTAGCAGTGATCCCAGTCACTTCAAGTTATCCATCTCCATAGTATAAGACATTAATCTTAGTTCTCTAAGATACTAACAGATGTTCTTAACATCAATCCAGTGACTATCACTTGGATTGGCCTGTTTGTGAATCCATATGCTCAAAACGTATGAGACACCAGGCCGCGTACATTTTTCAATGTACGATTTCTCGGAGAGTTTCATGAAAGCCAAGCTTTCACCGATTATTATTTTGGGAATTTCATTTCCAAGAAATGATTACTTATCATTATTTATAGGACATTTATTGTCAGTGCGCTCCCACTAACCCTCTTATATACACAAGAATCATTTTTATTTTGAATTAAATCATAAACCATTATGATTACATCAAAATGATAATTCCAAGAACCTAATGCTTACTTCAATCCAAACATGGATCGAATAACCTGCAAACCTTGTTTGCTAGTTTTGTTACGACAAAATCGACAGGATGTTTTAAACATCCTCCAAAAGATTTCCATTTAAGGAAAGCGATTTTCCCGTTCAGCTGACATATTTCATAAATGAAACATGCAACATTAGCAAGCATTATCCAAATGGATATAACAATGGCAACATGTAAAAAGTTTCATCGTAATCAACACAATATTGATAAAGGTACCTTTCCGCTAAAAGCCTATCTTTATACGTTGGTATGTTGCCATCCATGTATGTCTTCCTTGAAGACTTATAAAGTACCAATAGGCACAATGCCTTGCGGTACATCAACTAGTATCCAAACTTGGTTGATATACATGGAATCCATTTCGGACTATATGGCACTTTGCCATAATAGGTAGTCGATACCTTGTATCACTTCCTCATACGTAGTCAGTTGGTGTTTCTCAAAAGATTGACATCTTTATGAGGTGAGATCAGAAACCCATACCCCAGGTTTGTTTTCTGAATCTCTCCGACTTACGTGGTTCTTATGTATTTGAAGATTAATGGTATAGTTTCATCCTTGATGAACTATTTGTGTTCCATTAAGATTCGGTGCCTCGAATAGTATTACTCTGATTTTCATCGAGTTTTACCATCCTCTCACTTTCCACTGCATATCGGTAGTCCTCAAAGGAAAACCGCATGGTGAGCAACAATTAAATTGTTCTCATGTGAGTTGTATAAGTACTATACTTTGGTATCCCTAGGATAACCTACAATTGGCACTTATCTAATTTGGGTTTTAGTTTGGTATCATCCAAACATATGCCTAGCATACCCAAATTATCAGGAATGTGAAACCCGGTTTCTTTCCCGTTCATATCTAATATGATATCTGTCAAACAGATTTTTATGGAACCTTATTCAAAATAAGTGTTGCATTGTTATGTTTATCCATTGAAGGAAATGGTAGCTCAGAGCGACTCATGATTAATCTTATCCTGTCCAACAAAATTCGGTTACTCAGTTCGGACACACCGTCACTTTGACGTGTTCCGGGAGGAGTCCTCATTTTAAAGATTACTATACTCTTTTAAGTATATTAGAAACTTATTGCTTAAGTATTTTCCATTACGGTCTTACCGTGATGGCTTTAATACTTTAGCCGATCTGTTTGTCTATTTCGTGTCGAAACCTTAAAAGTTTCCGATTTGTGTTCTTCAAAAGAAACACATAACCATAACGCGATGCCACATCCGTAAGGTCACGAAATATTCATATCCACCTCTAGCCTAGCTAGACATAGGCCCACTTGCTTCACTATGAACTAGGGCTAACAGATCGGTGGCATTTGCACTTTTACCAAGTAAATAGTGTTTTCGGCACTTTGCCCAATAAACTAGATTCGTAGACTTTATTTGAATGAAATCAAAATAGTCCTAGTACCCACTCTTCGAAAGTGTGGATATACGACTCTTGTTTAATTGCGTCCCAGACAACAATGCCACAATTAAGTCTCTTCTGATCAAATCAGTTTGAGCTATTTGTTTGTCATGTTATATGTTCGAGATTTATTTATATTCAAAATATAAATACTGTTATTCACATCTAATGTGTTTATCTCAATATCATCTTTATATAATAAAACACTTTAGTGTTCTAAAATATAAAGGTTCACCCGCAGCGGGTTAAACACTGATATAGAGATAATATTTCTAGTCAAACTAATTACATTATAACAGTTTCCTAATTTAAGTACATACCCGAGGGTAGTTCCTAAACTTAGGTATCTACGGTCAAAACAGCGACTTTCGTCCCGTTTTCGATTCGCAGATTAATCTCAATTGAAGTCAGTATCCTGCTCATAGCAGATTCTGAACATCAATATATATTTATGTATCACACTAAGTATTTAAAATCCAATTTTAATACTAGTAGTGAACATAATGTTGACAAACATATTTAAAGTCGGAGCCTTACACCATCTTTAATTCCTTCATGTCTGCCTTGTCCAAACAGCAGTCACGCTTTCGCGATTCCGTTTGTCACATTTTAGGCATACATTTTGGGATATGTCCTATGTCTTCCTAGAAGACTATAATGATTTTGCCTTTGCTTTTTTCAACACTCCAGAAGCCTTTGGCCAAGCCATGGGTTTCTAGAATATTGAAGTAAGGTGCGCCTTGCGCTTCTTGCCTATTGCAAACTTTGACTTTGTCTCATTGAGAATAGTCATTAACTCTCCAAGAGTTATTATTGCAATTTTACTTCTAAGATCTATTAAGATCTATGAAGATCCTTCAATTTTAATATCATACTTTAAGGATCTAATCCTTAGTTCTGATTAAGAAATTAAGGAGTCTACTGCGACAAGCTTAATGGATTAAGCACTTAAGTCATCGTTACATGAATCTTCCAAAGATCATGCTCTACTATTTGCTTAACTCCCGGATTAGGC
>SKCR01045896.1:0-52318 GCA_019454045.1 Zanthoxylum bungeanum
AATTTTTCGGCGAGCTTCTAACCCTATGTGGAGTATTCGAGAAACTTAGTTTCCTAGTGGGCTAGGATCCCGTTAAATAACAACAACCTTGACTTTGGCCAACAAGTTGTATGAAACTTAACTAGGTAGATCTCTAAGATCAATTGGATCTCATCCAATTCCTAGGTCCAGTAGGTGGACCTCCAAGTCTGAAACATATATCCAATATATGCCAATATATCCAATATATTTCCTAACCTTTTTCCTCTGAATCAACTAAGCCTTGACTTTGGCTCAACAAGCTTAATGAAACCAGTTAAGCGGACAGCTTTGTAATCGAGGTCGATGAACAAAGAGTGACCTTGAATTTGGCCAACAAATCACAACTTGCCCAAGACGTACGATATGGAACAAAGCTTTCGTGATTCAAACACATCCGCGATGGACAAAGGTCTTGACTTTGGCCAACAAACCAATGCCAATCTTGGATCTTGAGAGAGAATCACTCAATGGAAGGAAAAACGCTTAATATAAAATGAGGGTTTTTGTGATTTGGCAACCAAATTATTATCTTTAATTAGGTCTCATCATACACCCTTAAGCATATATTCTAAAAGCATAATTAGGCGTGCAATAAAATTAATAATGATATGCGGATGAATATACGATACAAATTATTCCTAGAACAAATCTATCACTTTCCTCTCTCCCGCTAGCACTATTCTTACTTCTACCCAATTACATAATACTTCTAAAGAAACCTCATTTACATTGAGGGGAATTGGTGAGAAGAGAAATACAATGAGATAAGGAGATAATAGGCTGGACACACATGTCCAATTTAATAAATTCTAAATTTATTACAACAATTTCCAAAATTGCGCTCACCCTTATAATATCCATCCGATATACATTATTCATTCATACATCCAAGTATTCACACAAAGCAAGTTATTCAATCAATCTAATCCAATTAATTAATCTTTGAATTAATGATCATCCAATGTTCAAACAACGATTTGATTTGCACAAGTCCAACTCGTTTAAGAATAAATACTCAAAGTAAGTATTCTCGAATTATATCGAACTACAATTTTAAATCCAATTTAAATTATATCCAATACTAATTCATATTTAATTCCAATTTAAATAATTACACCTTTTTATGTGCCTTAAAGACTTGGGTTCCAAATCCAATCTTAATGGGTCTCAAAGGCCCAATTAGTATCAATACTATTCAATTAAAGTCCAATGGGCTTTTAATTAATTCTTTAGGCTTGGGCTTTTGGTAAAAATGGATCTAACCCATAATGCCTAGGCCCAATAGGAATCACCCTATGCCATAGAATCAATTTTGGCCCATTAGGCCCAATTAAATTATTAAAGGCCCAATTGTCATATTTTGGGCTTTATGGAAATGATTTAGGCCCAAATATGATCCAAGATTAAAATTTTGGCCCAACCAAGCCCATTAGCCCAATTACAACAAATTAAATAATATATCATTCCAAATTACACATTAATTCAATTGAAGTGTAATTAACACAATTAATTAATTAATCTAGTATTTCTAAAACACTAATTAATCTAATTAATCATGCTTAACATCTAATTCATGTCCAACACAAATTAAAGAACAATCAATCCATTCCAACATGTTTCACACTCACGGCAATACATGAAATTAACATCCAATTTTGATTTCAATCTAATTAAATCAACAATTAACATTCAATGTCATGTGAATCAACATATCCATTTGTCTATTTCAAAAATTACCATGAGTCCTCCTAGGGTAGTAATCGGTCAAGCATGGATTTTGGGGATTTTTGATCTAATCAATTTATCACAAAATCAATGATGCACAAATCCAATTAAACATCATACAAGCTCAACCAAACCATCAATTTTACATTTTAATGCTCCAAGAAAATACCCAAATTAAAGTTTATAAACCCTAGGATCCAAATCATGCTTAGATCTGGCGCTGATACCATTGTAAGTGTCCCAGACATGCCACAGGATCTCTAAGCGTGATTAGTGTGTGAATAAATCAAGAAGTTTGCGGAATAAACTTACATTGATCGGCTTTGACTTTCAAAACTTTTATGGATGTTGAAGCTTCCAAGCTCATGGGTGAGTATCCCTATCACCTTCATTTGACTCATTTATGTGCTAGCAAGAAAAAAAATGGAACAAATTTAATCTCCTAAGGAGAAACAAATTTGCCCAAGAGAGAGGAAGCAATCTGTCTTTGGTGAATTAGGCCATTCAGACATGATACACTTCAGAGGCCATTCGGCCTTTGTTCAAAAGAAAAGGCTAAATGCCTTTTCGGCATTTTCAAAAAATTGCAGAGGCCAATACATTTTTAAAAGCAGCAGCCAATTGCATTTTCAAAAGCAGCAAATTGCTTCTCGCCAAAGTGAAAAATAAATTTAGTGTGCACTCGGCAAAAAAAATGAAAAGGAGAGATAATAATGAATAATTTAAAATTCATTAATAGTAAATGTTTTGTTGGTAGGTGTGATGGGTAAGTAAAATCCAATTTAATATCCAAACAACTTCCATTAACAACTGACTAGTTGATGTAAGTGAGTGGGTCCCACCACATTGAATTCAAAATTCAAATTACTTACACAACACATTTTTGGGCCCAGGTTCGTTTAATCCGATTAAACGAATTTTCCGTCGCGACAAATTAAATCCAATTTAATTAAATAATAATGCCCAGCAAAATTATTACGAAAGTCGCTTACGAATTAATTCTAAATTAATTCTTTCGCACGAATTAAAATCCAATTTTAATTCCGCTATGAAATCCGATTTCAATTAATATATCTAATATATTATTTTAGCCCAATTAAATAAATTAAATAGTAAAATCCAATTTCACCATTAAATTTACTTTGCCGATTAATTCCAAATTAATCAGGTTATTTCTTCTTCATAAATTAATCACAGATTAATTCTTTCTCTGATAATTAATCCCAGATTAATTCTTGCCGTAATTAATCCCAAATTAATTTTCTCTCTTGATAATTAATCCCAGATTAATATTGTTCGAGTCAAATATCATCGGTGAATCTTTGAGATGCGACCCAAGAGATCCCTGGATATATTGGCAGTAAATACGGTTATCGGACTATCCGAATACGTGCGTACCCGGTATCACATTCTTACCGATTTACAAGACATGGTTGGCTTCTAGCAAAGCACCGTGCCTACCCAATTCTCCAGAAATATTCTTCTACGGAATACATGATCTTTTTCAGGCGTCGTATACGTAGTATTACGCATTACGATCCAGTATCAGATGTCAAATGCTAGGCCTGGGGCTGGAGTTGTGTCTGCCCCGTACGAAGCATAAATCGGATCACTAGCAACTAGTCTCTTCATGATCGTAAAGTCATGACCTAGTCATACTTCCCCGATGGCTATAGCACTTAGAGTACCAGTTTTGTATCCCTGTGTGATCATCATCTCCATATGACTGAAGTGATAATTATTTCTTGACATCACACCAATACACTACTATTCTCAGTATACCCAGAAGAGGCGTACACAGAACCTGTTAAAGCCCCGGACGACCAAAACCAAAGTATATTGATTGTCGCAAGTATTAGCGATGCAAGTCTCAAATTAAGACCAAATACACCTACCCTGATTCAGATTCCCATAGACACATAGTCATACTACCAATGGGATTCCGATGGGTCTATGTAGAGCGAAGCTGTTTCCGTACCATCGGTAAACACAACCTCCTATTACACTTGCATGAGTATCCAATACCCAAATATATGAGAACTATGCTGTTACGCTTTCATAACACGCACAAGTGTAATACTAGCCTATTCTGCATTATCGATGTCCAGTCTCGATAATACTACGACTAGAGATATTTAATGATTAAATCTTACGTGGATTAATACTGTCTCATATCTTATTAATCCGATACTAATCATATGGACTTTTATCATTTATATATCCAGGTAATCCAATTACAAATGATAAAAGAGCATTTTCCTTTGTCACATAGTTAATTTGTACAACAACACCATGTTCTGTACAAATAGTGATGCTATGGGTCATAATTATCCAATAGAGATTGGATGTTCGGAGAGATTAGTAAGCGATCAATCTCTTAGTTTATACTTTCACATTCTATTTAGAAGTTTTGAATATGAATGTCTTAGTACATTTTTGAATATGAATGTCTTAGTTCACTAAAGCTTAATATATTTTTACACTTTAGTCAATTTTCAAGTCAATTTTTAAACTTTGATACCCAGAATTTGCTTAATATATCTTGATTCACCAGCTCATTTTCAAGTCAATTTTTATTTGGTGTAAATTTTATTAGCCTTGAGCTTATGATTCATAAGCAAATTCTGCTTCACTTTATTTGGATGAACCACGAGTATTAAATTTATGAATGCTGATATTTATATTTATTTGCATGCTTTATTAATTATATGTATTATTTATATTTATTTATAGAAAAACGTGCAGTCACCATGGACCAACTTACTGAAAACATTATGGAAATGAGCATTAACAATACTACTCCATCAGTAGAGAGTGGCACTAGTCCTAGTTATTATGTGGAAGTTCGAGGGTAAAATTCTTTCTCTTAACTCTAAAATTTTCAAAAATTTTTTTTTTGAAAATATTAATTCAATAATATAATTTTATTTTATTTGCAGGATTTTTTCCCGGATGATAATGATAAAGAAGTTTTCCTTTACTGTCTCAACTCGTATTCGAGATTTTTGTCAAAATGTGTTTTGAAGATTTTAAGTATTATTATGTAACTGATTTGTAATTTGAAATTTGGAGCTTGTTATAAGGATTTTAAGAATATAACAACGAATATGCTATTGAATATGGTATGAAATGTATGCTTAGATTTTGTATTTTATTTTGATTAAACGAATCGAATACGAATATTCGATTATTAAACGAATACAAAATTCGATTAGTTTAATTTGATATAAACGAATCATATGCGAATAGTAAACGAATCATATGCGAATAGTAAATGAATCAGATGCGAATAGTAAACGAATAATAATTTCGATTCGATTTGTTTGATTTATATAAACGAATAAACGAATCGAATATGATATTCATTTATTAAACGAATCGAATCCGAATCCTAATCTCATGATTCGTTTAATAAACTAATCGAACTTGAATTTAGTGCATTACAATTCGATTCGTTTAGAATTTGTCACGAATTCGATTCGTTGATTTGTTTTACCACCCTTACATATAGTGGTTAAAAGGCTTGTTGCATACGCTAAATGCAACTGTGATACCTACGAAAGTGGCTTAGTTTAATTTAGTTTCAGTTTTTTATTTTATTTTATTTTTTTTGTTTTGCTCGAGGACTAGCAAAATGTTAGGTTTGAGGGTGTGATGAGAGGAAAATATATCAATATTTACCGTCCTTTCGACCTAATATTTTGTTTAGGTTCTCGGGTTTGATGAATGTTTTGATGTGTTTTTGTGTAGTTTCCAAATAAATAAAGTTTCGGGACTCAATGGAATCAACTCGGGGCTAAAACGACGAAAACAAATGAAAAATGGCAAAATGAGAAATTTACTGTTCACGGGTCGCGACGCGCACACTTCTCTACGTCATCACTGCTCCAGCGTCGCGACGCGCCTGACCTTCTGCATCGTGAAGCACCGACAAACGCGTGCCACATGTCAACTCATGGAGTTGGTGCTTGGAGTACTAATCCGAATTGTGTATTTGATTATTTATTAATAAAATAACTACATTTTTCATTTCATACCTTATTAATGGTATTGTCATTATTCTTATTAGATTGATGTATAGATATGATAAGAATGACATCGACCTTAGAATAGTTTTGACACTAGGTGTAAACTATTCTTAAAGTAAATATTCCTAATCGTTGGTTTTGGAATACGGTCGAATTCCTATAACCTAGAAGACTAGCACATGTCGTATATTGGAATTGGAGTTCCAATGGTTTAACCCAATGTACCATGAGTTTTGGAAACTCGTATAGACATGTGGGTATTCATTGAAGCGAATACTGAATGACTCACAGGTGATTCCTAATATTTGGAACTACACACCACTGTCAATAGGAATCTCCTCAAGTCGAGTAGCATATGTAATCCTTTGACTATAGGATAACATTGATTTTGTGTGAGATCCTCCACACTTTGATGCCATGTATGTCATAAACCTTTCATTGTCTGGCCTCTAGATGTTCTTTAGGTGTGGACCGATGCACTTAGTAATCAAGTACGAAGCAATATAGAATCTGTCGGCCCGTATGTGTACCTTAAGGGGGTTAGGTATCCATGTGAGTAAATTCACGATTCTTAAATCTTTGCCCAAATTCGATCACCTGGGGTGGATCGCATCAGTTATGAAGAATCGTGGACATGTCGACATGAGATGTGCGTCTCGGAAACTTGACGGTATATTCTATGTTTCCTAAGCACAACTCGGATAGCCTACGATGGAGGGATTGTTAAACATATGTGATGACCTCGACTTGTATAGTTCATAAAGGTCGTTCGTGTTCTTCGCGAATTCGGAGGTGGCCGAATTGTGTACATATTAGCTAGGCTTATATGACGAACGTGTCTGAACTTAGAGAGTCTTAATATGAAGTGTATGTTGGGTTTCTAAGGTCATCTCAAGATCAATCTAAGCATAAAATCATGTGAATACTAAATGAAGTATAACGGAAATATACTCACATTGTTCGGTTGAGAGAATGTGTAGAGAAAAAAAACTTTGCTCCCTTTGAAATGCTTCAAGCTTCTATTTGAAGTTGATCTCCAAACTCCAAGCTTTAAGATTGATTCCAAGCTCTTGGGAATGGTTTCCCTATCACCTTGTATGATTCCTTTAAGTGCTAGCTTAGAAAAAATTGCTACAAAATTTCCTTATCCATGCTTGTAGTTCTCGGCAATTTGAGAGAGAGGGAGAGGGAGAGTTTTTCTTTTGTCTTGTGTTTTGTTTCTAAAACAATTACACTTACCAAAGTCAACTCCAATTTTGCTATAAGCTTTTCCAAAAAGCTAAAGCAATTTTGGAGGGAAATTAGCATTCAATGCCTCCAACTACTCCCATCATTCAAAAGTGACTAGAAGTCAATCACAAAAAGTTGACAAGACTTCCATCACTAAATTGACTAATGATGTGACTTGTGGGCCCCACTTGATTCAAAATCCGAGTGGGCCTGCAAACACATTCCGGGCTCGGGTTCGTTAATTCCGAATTAATGAATTTTTCGTTGCGACGTAATTAAATCAAATTTAATTAAATAATTATGCCTAGCAAAATTACTATTCACGTCACTCGCGAATTAATTCTAAATTAATTCGTTCGCCCGAATTAAAATCTAATTTTAATTCCGTTATGAAATCTAATTTCATTTAATATATCAAATATATTATTTTATCGATTAATTCCAAATTAATCGTTCTCTCTCTTCAAATAGTATTTTATCCCAGATAAAATCTCTCCGTAATTAATCATAGATTAATTATGTTCGAATGATACGTCATCGGTGAATCTTTGGGAAGCGACCCATGAGATCCCTAGATATGTTGGCAGTAAATCCGGTCATCGGACTATCCGAACATGTGCGTACCTCGTACCATATTTTTACCGATTTACGAGACATGGTTGGCTTCTAGCAAAGCGCCGTGCCTACCCAATTCTCCAGAAATATTCTTAAAGGAATATATAATCTTTGTCAGGCATAGTATACGTAGTATTGCGTATTGCGATCCAGTATCGAATGTCACATGCAAGGCCTGGGGCTAGAATAATGTCTGCCCCGTACGAAGCATATATCGGATCACAAGCAACTAGTCTCTTTAATCGGATAATCATGACCTTGTCATATTATCCCGATGGTTGCAACACATTAGAGTATCAGTTCTGTATCCCTGTGTTATCATCATCTCCATATGAATGAAGTGATACTTCCGTCTTGACATCACACCCAATACACTAAGATTCTCAATAAACCCAGAAGAGGCGTACACAGAACCTGTTAAAGTCCCGGACGACCAAAACCAAAGCGTATTGATTGTCGCAAGTACTAGCGATGCAAGTCTCAGATTAAGACCAAATACACCTACCCTGATGCGGATTCCCATAGACACATAGTCATACTACCAATGGGATTCTGATGGGTCTATCCAGAGCGAAGCTGTTTTCGTACCATCGGTAAACACAACCTATATGAGAACTATGCTGTTACGCTTCCATAACACGCACAAGTGCAATACTAGTCTATTCCGCATCATCGATGTCCAGTCTCGATAATACTACGACTAGGGATATTTAATGATTAAACCTTTATGGATTGATATTGTCTCATATCTTATAATACGGAACTAATCCTAAAGACTTTTATCATTTATATATTCAAGTAATCAAATTACAAAATGATAAAATGCAATTTCCATTGTCACATAGTTAATTTGTACAAAAACCACAATGTCTTTTACAAATAGTGACGCTATGGGTCATAATTGTCCAACAATCTCCCACTTGGCCTATAGCCAGTCACTCAATCATCTAACACCTGAACTATGTACATGTCGCTCAAATTTTTGCTGATGAATAGCTTTCGTCAGCGGATCTGCAATGTTGTCCTCTGATGCGACCTTCTCAATCTTTACATCACCGCGATGTATGATCTCACGAATCAGTTGGAAACGTCGAAGAACATGCTTGGATCATTGATGAGACCGCAGTTCCTTAACCTGTGCTATTGCCCCGTTATTGTCACAATACAATGGAACAGGCTCAACTGCTAACGGAACTACTCCTAATCCAATTAGGAATTTACGGATCCAAACTGCCTCTTTTGCTGCTTCAGCTGCAGCAATATATTCCGCTTATGTTGTTGAATCGGCAACAATCTCTTTCTTGGAAGATTTCCAGCTTACTGCTCCGTTGTTCAAACAAAATATGTACCCGGATTGCGACTTGCAGTCGTCTTTATCGGTTTGGAAACTTGCATCGGTATACCCAGTTACCTCAAGTTCTACATCTCCATAGATTAAGAAGGCATCCTTAGTTCGTCTAAGATACTTAAGGATTATCTTAACCGCCATCCAGTGACCTTCACCTGGATCGGCCTGATAGCGACTACACATGCTCAAAGCATACGAGACATCATGTTGCGTACATATCATGGCATACATGATCGATCCGACTGCCGAGGCGAATGGGATCCGACTCATGTTGTCTCTCTCATCTTGAGTTTTAGGACACATGTCCTTAGATAGAGTGACGCCATGTGACACTGGCAACAGTCCCCTCTTAGACTGTTCCATGTTGAATCTCTTCAACACTTTGTCAATTTATGTGCTGGAAGAGTCCAAGCAGCTTTCTAGATCTATCCCGGTAGATCTTTATTCCTAGAATAAAGGCTGCTTCCCCCAGATCTTTCATGGAGAATTTTAATGAAAGCCAAGCTTTCACCGATTGTAGCATGGGAATGTCATTGCCTATAAGAAATACGTCATCAATATAAAGGACAATGAATGTCAGTGCACTCCCACTAACCTTCTTATATACACAAGGATCATCCTCATTTTGAACGAAATCATATTCTTTTATGATCTCATCAAAACGTTGGTTCCAAGAACGCGATGCTTGCTTCAATCCATAAATGGATCGATTTAACTTGCAAACCTTGTCTGCATGTTTAGGTACGACAAAACCGTCAGGCTGTTGCATATAAACATCCTCCAAAAGGTTTTCGTTAAGGAAAACGGTTTTGACGTCCATCTGCCATATCTCGTAATCGAAATATGCAGCAATAGCAAGCATTATCCGAATGGATTTTATTATGGCAACGGGTGAAAAAGTTTCATCGTAATCGACACCATGTCGTTGACGATACCCTTTTGCTACAAGCCTAGCTTTGTACGTTTGTACGTTTCCATCCATGTCGGTCTTCTTCTTGAAGACCCATTTGCAACCAATAGGCTTTACAGCTTTTGGTGCATCAACCAGTGTCCAAACTTGGTTGGTGTACATGGAATCCATTTCGAACTTCATGGCATCTTGCCATAAAGCGGAATCAATATCTTGTATCACTTTCTCATACGTAGCCGACTCATTATCCTCAATAAGATTGATATCCACATGAGGTGAGATCAGAAACCCATACCTCTCAGGTTGTTTTCTGACTCTCTCTGACCTACACGGTTCTTGTGTATTCAAAAATTGTGGCACAGTTTCATCCTCGATGAACTGTTCATGTTCCGTTAAAGATTCTGTGCTAGGAACAATATCACTCTGATTTTCATCAAGTTTTACTTTCCTCCCACTTACCACTGCATTTAGGAATTCCTTCTCAAGTAAAACTGCATCTAGAGCAACAAATACTTTGTTCTCTTGTGGGTGATAGAAGTAATATCCTTTGGTTTCCCTAGGATATCCTACAAATAGGCATTTATCCGATTTGGGTTCAAGTTTGGTACCTTCCAAACGTTTAACGTATGCCCAGAAACCCCAAATCTTCAGGAATGAGAAACTCGGTTTCTTTCCTGTCCATATTTCATACGGAGTCTGTTGAACAGAATTTGACGAAACCTTATTCAAAATAAGTATTGCACTGTTCAATGCATATCCCTAGAAGGAAATAGGTAGCTCTGTGTGACTCATCATAGACCTTACCATGTCTAACAAAGTTCGGTTTCTCCGTTCGGACACACCATTTAATTGCGGTGTTTCGGGATGAGTCCACTGTGAAAGAATACCATATTCTTTTAAGTAATCAAGAAACTCATTGCTTAAGTATTCACCACCATGGTCCGACCGTAATGTCTTAATACTTTTGCCGGTCTATTTTTCTACTTCGTGTCGAAACTCTTTGAATTTCTCAAAGGTTTCCGACTTGTGTCTCATAAGATACACATAACCATAACGCGATGCATCATCCTTAAAGGTTACGAAGTATTCATATCCACCTCTAGCCTGGCTAGACATGGGCCCACATACGTCACTATGAACGAGGGCTAACAGTTCGTTGGCACGTGCACCTTTACCGCTAAAAGTTGATTTAGGCATTTTGTCTAATAAACAAGATTCACAAATGTCATATGAATTTGGATTAAATCCGTCCAAGTACCCACTCTTCGAAAGTGGATATGCGAGTCGTTAATGTGTCCCAGACGACAATGCCACATATAAGTTTCATCTTTGTTACTTAGTTTAAGCCTTTTGTTTGTTACAGAATATGTTTGAGATTGATTTATATTCAAAATATAAAGACCATTATTTACATCAGCAGTGCAAATCTCCATATCATTTTTATACATAAAACACCCAGTGTTTCTAAATACAAAAGTATACCCACATTGGGCTAACATAGATATAGAAATAATATTCCTAGTCCAACTAGGTACATAATAACAGTATGTAAGTTTAAGTACATGCCCCGAGGGCAGTTCCAAAACATAAGTGCCAACGGCCAAAACGGCGACTCGTGTCCCATTTCCAAAGCAGAGGTAATCTTCCCTGAGGCCAATCTCCTGCTAATCTACAGATCCTGCACATCAGTACATATATGAGTACCACAACCAGAATCAAAAATCCAAATTTTAAAACTAGTAGTAGACATGTTTATTTCTATAACAAACATACCTGAAGCTGGTGCCTTGCCCGCTTTGATTTCCTTCATGTGTACCTTGTACTCGTGGCAGTCACGCTTCTAGTGACCCCACTTCCCGCACTACAGACATATATCTTGGGATTTGTCTACCCTTCCCAGAAGGTTTTGACGATTTGGCCTTGTCTTTCTTCTTCCTCTTCTTCTTTACACCTCCAGTCGCCTTAGGCCAAGCCCTCAGAGTCTGAGATGTTGAAGAGAAGTGTGCCTCACACCTTTTGCTCTTTAAGAGCTCTTTTTCTGCTTCGCGCAGTGTTGACATTAACTCTCCAAGAGTTTGGTTTTTGTTTATCATATTGTAGTTCATGATGAACCCACTCCAGCTGTCGGGGAGAGACTGCAAGATCAAATCTATAGAAGTCTCAGACTCGAAGACTATACCCAGCTGTCCTAGCTATTTAATGTCAGTAATCATCTGCGACACATGGTGCTCAACAGATGTACCCTCTGACATGCGAGCATGAAAGAGCTTCTTCTGCAACTCATATCTCTGCGATCTAAGATTAGATCGATGAAGATCATGCAACTTCGCCATCATCTCATAGGGATTCAATCCCTTGTTCTGACGAAGGAATTGTTGAGTCATAGCAGCAAGCATTATAGATTGAGTAGTGAAGTTGTCATCGCTATGAGTCTTCCAAAGCTTTAGCTCAACTATCTGATCAGATCAATGCTTAGGCCAAGAGGTCTCTCTATAGTGTAGAGCAACTTCTCGGATCCCAGGACAATCCTGAGATTCATATCCCAGTCTTGAAAGTTCGCGCCATTAAAGACATTGTCGCCCATGATAATATCTCTAATGCTCAACTTTCCTGTCATCTTAATTGCAATAGTCAACTATTCAATTAACGATGTTTGGGTACAGTCCAACTGTTACAAGAAAAATAATAAAATATTAGTCCAACTAATAAATATTTATATTGACGAAATAATTTGAAAGCGCGTATTTGGCAAGTATTTGAACGAAATTGCAAATTCAATACTAGCCTCCCACTATTTTTCGGCGAGCCTCTAACCCTCTGTTGAGTACTCGGGTAACCTAGTTTCCTAGTGGGCTAGGATCCCGTTAAATAACACACAACCTTGACTTTGGCCAACAAGCTGTATGATATTTAACTAGGTAGATCTCTAAGATCAATTGGATCTCATCCAATTCCTAGATCCGGTAGGTGGACCTCCAAGTCCGAAACATATATACAATATATATGCCAATATATCCAATATATTTTCCTAATCTTTTTCCTCTGAATCAACTAAGCCTTGGCTTTGGCTCAACAAGCTTAATGATTCCAGTTAAGCGGGACCCATTGACCTTGGAAAGCTTCGTAATCGATGTCGATGGACAAGAAGTGATCTTGACTTTGGCCAACAAATCACAACTTGGACAAGAAATACGATATGGAACAGTTAGCTAGGGAGTTTGACATGAAAGATTTGAGACCAGCAAACAACATAAATAACATGAAGATTTGGTTTTCTCAGAAAAATTACTTGGAAGAAAATCTTACGACGGTTCGACATGGAAGATTGTAAGCCAATTTCTACCCTACTTCCTGTTAATTTCAAGTTATCCTATTTTATGTGTCCTAGCAATGAAGCTGAGAGGAATGAGATGTCTCGAGTACCATATGCATCAGTAGTGGGAATTTTAATGTACACCATGATTTGTACAAGATCAGACATTGCACAAGCAGTGAGAGCAGTTAGTCGTTTTATAGCTAATCCTGGTAGAGAGCATTGAAATACTATTACGACGATCCTTAGATATATCAAAGGAACCTCAGATGTTGCATTATGTCATGGAGGATCAGAATTAGTTGTCAGAGGCTACGTGGATTCAGATTTCGCAGGAGATATTGACAAAAGAAAATCCACCACGGGTTATATATTTGTACTTGCAGGAGAATCAGTGAGCTTGGTATCCAAATAAGAGTATTGTGGCTCTGTCTACAACAAAAGCTGAATACATGGCAGCTACACAAGCTTGCAAGGAAGCTAATTGGTTTCAAAGGTTATTGGAGGAGCTCGAGCACAAACAAGAGAAGATTCCATTATTTTATGACAATCAGAGTGCTTTGTATATTGCAAAGAATCCAGCCTTTCATTATATAGTTTCTTCTTAAGAGTTTGTGAGAGAGTTGTAGTTCTTATATTCTAAGAGAGTGTGAGATTTTTCACTCTTTGTGATTAGAGAGATGTTGTAAAATTCTTTCCACTATAGTGAAATCATTCTATATTTTCCCATGGATGTTTCCCTCACATTGAGGGTTTTACCACGTTAAATCTGTGTCGCATTGTTTTATTTTATTATTAAGATTTACGGTAGGCTAAGTGTAGGAGCGAAGCAGGGTTTACCGCTATGCCTATGATGCTCGGCGACCATGACACTATTGGGCTCGCAGTCCGTAGAGAGTACGGAGTAGCCCACGGGGGATTAAATCGGAGAATAAAGGAGTCGCCACCCAGTGTGAACTGGGAAAGATTTAAAGCCTCACTCACCCATCGCAAGGGAAGACCTCAAACCGTTGGGTTCGGAATGGTCCCTTACTTATGCCATTATAATGGACGGGTTCACACAATGGTATAGCCAAGTCTTATGCAGTTCATGCAAAGTAATTCAAATAAACACAAATTTGCACACCCATAAATATTAATAATCACAATAACATAGTTCCAAAAGTATATTAAATTAAGAAATACGAGATACGATAACGGAAATTATAATAAACAGTCAAAAGCAGGAAAATCGTCAATAAATAAATAGCAAACAAAAAAATGGGGTTTAATCACGCATGTATGAGTATTTCCCGAGTGGCACGTGGAGTTGTATCCCAAGTACAGACCGCACTACCGTCCATTCAGATTCGGCTATGAAATTTATGTATGGGTTTCCATCCGATATACCACAAAGGATAATAACATACATAATCATCAATGCCATGTAAACGAACATAAAAATAGACATGAAAACATATAACAATGCATATTCGTGTAATCATCAACATGAATAAAAAAATAAACAAAATAAAAAAATAACGATAAATAGACCATAAGATAAATAACAAAATAAAGGCGAAATAATAAAATAACGATAAATGAATAAATAAATAAAAAGATAAATAACGAAATGCCAAAGAAAGAAAAAATGTGACCAGAAATTTGGCCGTCTTTGATGTAAGACTTCGCATACCCGGCTGGACATATTTCACGTCCAGTCAGGCACGCAGCATCCGGAACTATAAAAATAAATGTGTTAAGGGTGTCCTCAGGTCTTACATTTTAAGTTGGTTTTTCGGAAGTGCGTTAGGTCGTTGCCGGAATGATCGATGGTCTGCTGTTTCTGGTTGCTTGTTCGTTATTTCTGGTTGCTGTTTTGCTATTTTCTGGTTGTTGTTTTGACATTTTTGGCTTGCTGTTTCACAGTTTTTGGATTGCTGTTTGTATTTTTGGTGATTGGCTGGTTGTTTCTTCTGGTTTATGGTTATATTTTCGGCGATTTGCTGGTTGTTTCTTCTGATTTCTGGTTATATTTTCGGCTGGTTTTGGTGATGCTGTTTTGGTTGTTTTTGCTTCTTGTTCTCACGATTTCTACTGTTTTAGTGTTAGCGCTGATTTGCTTGCTGTTTTGCGTTGTTTCTGTGTTTGATGTTTGTTGGTGTTAGTGTTGATTTGCTGTTTGTTGGTTGCCTTGCAAGCTGTTTGTTTGTTATTTTTGGCACTGTTTTTTGGTTGTTTCTCTCTAATTTTTTGGTGCTCTCTGGGGTTTTTTTATGTTGTTTTTTTTTCGGTGATGAGAAGAAGAATGAGCCTCCCTAAGGTTTCAAGTTTTCGTCCAAGCCTTCCCATTTTGATGATTTGGTCCTTTTTTTATAATGATTTGAAGGGATCTCCAAATAGGGAAACAAATCTTGGAAATTTGGGAGATATATTATCAACTTATTTTAGGAATAAAATCTCATGAATTTGGTGATGAAGATATCTCAAATCTTGTTGAATTGGTAAGGATGGGATCTCAAGTCTCATTAAATTAGAAAATATTGATGAGAGGATTTGGACATGTGGATTGCATGGGGTTTTGGGCGTGTGGATGGATTGCATGGGTTCATGGGCCGATTGCATGGTGGGTCCTAGGCCACGTGGATGGTCTGAATGAGAGGTCTGAATCTAAGGTTTGAAACAGCGGCTGACTGAGCGAATCCGAGGCTTGCTAGTGAGTCTGAATCCGATAATGGGAAAATTTTGGAGGTTTTCTTTCCTTCCGGCATTCATTTTTCGCAACTTCCGCAAATTTTCAAGTAGTGCCTCCATACGAGGCTCATCATCAGGCTCATTCAAAAATGCAGTGTCTACAGTCGCCCCCACTTTGATGAGGCTTTTGCAGTGTGTGACTGTGACAACCCTATCAAAGTCATACATGCATTTTTACTTATCTGGTTCGTCGGCCGTTGCCGAACTTACCTGTTATTTCGCTACTTTTGCGAGATACTTCAATATCTGGGATTCATTCCCGAACTGTGTTGAGTTGATGGCGAGGTGCTTCGACCCCTATGTGTGAGATGCTTCGATCTCTGGGATTTATTCCCGAACTGAGTTGAGTTGATGGCGAGGTGCTTCGACCTCTGGGATTCATCCCGAATCCATACCAGGTGTGAGATGATCTGATCTCTGAGGTGTTTCGACCTCTGGGATTCATTCTCGAATCTATTCCAGGTGTGAGATGTTTTGATCTCTAGGATTCATTCCCGAACTGAGTTGAGTTGATGGCGAGGTGCTTCGACCCCTGGGTATAAGATGCTTTGATCTCCGGGGTTTATTCCTGAACTGAGTTGAGTTAATGGCGAGGTGCTTCGACCCATGGGATTTGTTCCCGAACCATGCTGGGTGTGAGATGCTTCGATCTCTGAGATTTATTCCCGAACTGCGTTGAGTTGATGGCGAGGTGCTTCGACCCCTAGGATTTGTTCCCGAACCATGCTGGTGTGACATGCTTAGATCTATAGGATTTATTCCTGAACTGAGTTGAGTTGATGGCGAGGTGCTTCGACCCCTGGAATTTATTCCCGAACCATGCTGGGTGTGAGATGCTTCGATCTCTGGGATTTATTCCCGAACTGTGTTGAGTTGATGGCGAGGTGCTTCGACCCCTGGGATTTATTCCCGAACCATGCTGGGTGTGAGATGCTTCGATCTCTGGGATTTATTCCCGAACAGAGTTGAGTTGATGGCGAGGTGCTTCGACCCCTGGGATTTATTCCCGAACCATGCTGGGTGTGACATGCTTAGATCTATAGGATTTATTCCTGAACTGTGTTGGGTTGATGGTGAGGTGCTTCGACCCCTGGGTTCTTCGACCCATGGGTGTGAGATGTTTCAATCTCTGGGGTTCATTCCTGAACCATTCCGAGTGTGAGATGCTTCGATCTCTGGGGTTCATTCCCAAACCATTCCTAGTGTGAGATGCTTCGATCTCTGGGGTTCATTCCCGAACCATTCCTAGTGTGAGATGTTTCGATCTCTAAGATGCTTCGATCTCTGGGGTTCATTCCCGAACCATTCCGAGTGTGAGATGCTTCAATCTCTAGGGTTCATTCCCGAACCATTCTGAGTGTGAGATGCTTCGATCTTTGAGATGCTTTGATCTCTGGGGTTCATTCCTGAACCATTCCGAGTGTGAGATGCTTCGATCTCTGGGATTCATTCCTGAACTGACGGGTGATGGCGTTTTGGTCCACCTGCGTGACTCTTCGATCCACTGGGGAGTTTTTTATATGATGATGAGGTACTTTGACCTCTGGGATTCATTCCTAAAACTGTTGATAATGTGGGCCTAGACCCTAGGATTCATTCCTGAACTGTCGAACCGATGGTGGTGAGGCACTTCGACCCCTGACTCGTTCTCATTCTCGAGGCTCTTTGCTCGTCCTCATTCCCAAGGTTCCTATTCATTGTTGGAGTTGCTCGTCCTCAC
Source organism: Zanthoxylum bungeanum (assembly GCA_019454045.1). Lineage (NCBI taxonomy): Eukaryota > Viridiplantae > Streptophyta > Magnoliopsida > Sapindales > Rutaceae > Zanthoxylum > Zanthoxylum bungeanum. The sequence goes on from SKCR01045896.1 coordinate 17,644, forward strand.
CATTTTTTATTCTTCTTCAAAGCCTGTGAACACAAAACAAAAATTGTGTGTATGCGATGTGTATGCATGTATGCATGGATGCATTCCATATTTTGATGGGGTTTCTTTGTCCTATTGGCTTGATGTCATCCTTGGTTAGGCCTTCCTTGCGCTAGAGGGTTTTCCATCACCCATTTAGGAGGCTTTTTGGCCTTTGGTGCCCTTTGCCTATAAAAGTCTTTAGTCGCCCAATTGGCCTGCTTACAGTTTCCTCATGTCAATTCTACACCGGTGATTGCTCAGTTTTCTCTGGTCTCATGGCTCAAGATCCCGTTGTGTCCCTTATTCGCGGGGTGGTAGACTGGTCATCCTCAGACCTGGCTCAACTTTCTACTTTTCGCTACCTGCACCGGGTCAAAGTGGATTACGCCTTTTTGTTCCTCACAGATTTTACAATTAATCATTTTTCTTGCTCACTCATGCTCTATATTTTGCTTGGGCTGTCCTTTGCGGATTTTCAACCCAACGAGCCTTTCTTCTCTTTTTTTTTATGCAAAGTATTGTTTCAACCTGTCCATGTTGATGGGCTCGGTGAACTCGTTCCATTCCAAATCTGACAGTCTCACTGCCCCATTTCCCATCACCCTATTGACTAGAAAGGGCCCTTCCCAATTGGGCCTGAACTTTCCCATTGGGTCCATTATCAGTGGCTTCGACTGCTTGAGCATTAGATCACATTCTTTGATCTTGGTGGGACGCACCTTCTTGTTGAACGCTCGGGCTAACCTTTTCTAGTATAGCTGTATGTGGTACAAGGCCTATATCCTCTTCTCATCCAGTAATGCTAGTTGTTCGAACCTCTGCGAGGCCCATTCCTGCTCAGGCAATCCTGCCTCTGCTAGTACCCGTATTGACTGTATCTCTATTTCTACTGGTAACACTGCCTCCATCCCGTGACCAAAGCGTAGGGTGTGGCTCCCGTTACTGTTCTCACCGAAATTCTATACCTCCACAGGGCATATGGCAGTTTGTCAGCCCAATCTTTATAACTTTCCGTCATCTTAGCTAATATTTTCTTTATGGTTTTGTTGGCCGCCTCCACCGCCCCATTAGCCTATGGCCTGTAAGGTGATGATTTGTGATGGCCTATCCCGTACTTCTACAACGTCGCCTTTGTTTCTCCTTGAAATTGGACTTCATTGTCCGTCACTATGTGGTATGGCATTCCGTATCGACATACTATGTTACGGGCTATGAACTTGGCCATCTGCTTCGCCGTAAAATTACTGAATGACTCGACTTCCACCCATTTCGAAACATAGTCTACCACCACTACTATGAAGTGGTGTCCATTTGATGCATTTGGGCTAATTTCTCCAATAATGTCAATACCCCACGCTGAGAAAGGCCATGGTTCTGACAGTCCGTGCAATTCCGTAGCCGGTAGATGATTCATGCCGTGTGCCTGGCAATCATGACAGTGTTTCACCAGCTTTGTACAGTCCGCTTCCATGGTCGACCAGTAAGATCCCTGTCTCACTATCTTGCGAGAGAAAAATTCAATCCATTCATGTGCGGTCCACATACTCCAGTGTGCACCTCTTCCATCACCTTCTGAGCCTCTTCTTTTCATAAACACTTCAGCTGGATGCCATTGGCTTGTCTCTTGTATAACTCTCCCCTTAAAATCACATATTGGGAAGCCAATTTCTGAATGGATATTCTATCTTTATTGCCGGCTCCTTCTAGGAATTATCCTCGTACTAGATACTGCAGATTGTCGTAGTACCACGGCTTCTTATCGTAGACTTCTACTTCCAAGATTCTCTCTATCTCATAACTGGGTCTGCTAGCTGTTATCAGCACAAAGGGTCTCATTATCAGTTTTTCCGGGTTTTCCCATGTTGCAGCTAGGGTGGCTAGTGCATCCGCCATTTTGTTCTCTTCTCGTGGCAAGTGTTGGAATTTACAGTCGGGGATAGCCTGTGCCAACTTCCTGAGATGAAGTAGGTAGGGTCTCAATCGGTCTTCCTTCAATTCCCCTTGCATCTGTCGAACTACCAACATCTAGTCTCTATAAACTTCTATGTCCCTAGCTCTTAGGGCTATCAGTGCTTTCAGTCCAAAGACACACACTTCATATTCGGCCATGTTGTTGGTTACTCTGAACGTCAACCTTTTGGCCATAGGTAGGGTTTCTCCTTCGGGGGTCACTATCATAATTCCTATTACAGCTTCTTTGTAATTCACTGCCCCGTCGAAATACATTTCCACCCCTGGACTGTTATGGCTTGAACCTCCTCGTCCGGGAATTCGAAATTATACTGATCTCCTTCTATGGGTTGTAATGCCAAGAATTCAGCTATGGCCCATCATTTGATTACCTTAGAGGCGAGAGGTATTTTATATCAAACTATGTCAGCAAACACTGACCATCTGCCTAACTTCCCCCCCAGTGAAGGTACTGACTATAAATACTTTAGGGGATTCTCATTTTCTACCACTTATATATTATAGGATTGGAAGTAATGACGCAACTTTCGGGAAGCCCATATCACCACCAAACAGATCTTTTCCACCTCTTGATAGCGGGCTTCATATGGAATCATCTTCTTACTGAGGTAGTAGACTGTATGTTCTACCCCTGTCTCATCTTCCTGTACCATCATCGCCCCCATCGCTTCGGGTTATATGGCCAAATACAACCCAAGGGTTTGCCCGGTGACCGGTGCGTAATCACACGCTATAACGCAAGCGCACGTATCGTTCAAGTAGTATAAAAAGTATCGATCCCACGAGGACTTAATACCTAATCTATTAATTTTATGAGGTCAAATGATTACTAGTATCTAACAGGTTGATTGATTGATTTGAAATGGTGATGATTTTGAATTTAAAAACAAGTAAATAAAATTGCACGAAAGTAGGTTAAGAAAATTCAATATTATGAAACTATCTAGGGTTGTGAATCTTTCTAATGTCTTTTAAAAGATGAAGTGGTTATTTCATGTTTGTGTAATAAATCGGTTTACTAACCTGGAACACGAAATTATGCGAAAGCCTCTGTCGATGGTCAGACGCAAATACCCAGTATAACCCAATTGAACCATATGTCTAGGTCAACCAAATTACCTGGATTCATTAAGTTTAAGTTCCAATTATGGCTACCCCCGCCCAACAGGTATATGTCTATCCTGTAAGGAAATCTATTAAAGGGTTATTTATCCTCAAGGAAGATCGTGAGCTATTAAGTCTAAGGCTGAAACCTAAAATTCATTTGTCAAGTTTATTTTAGATTTACCAGATCAATCTTATTAGTGGCCAATTAACAAGATGCCTTAAGCTTAAGACTTAATAAGTAAACCTTTAAATTACCCAAACTATAAAATAACCCCTTATAAACTGGTGATATTAGAATTCATCACAACCCCAGATAACTAACTTAGTTACGACAAATAACATAACTAGGGCTAGTAAAAACTTAAAAGTAAAAGACATAAAGTAAAAATGCTGAAAAGAAATTGCGGTAAAGTAAAAGCTGAAAAGTAAATTACAATAAAATAAAATACTAAGGTAAAAGGATCAACTTTTACTATTTACTATTTAGATATCTCTCTTAATATAATATATTAACTTGTGATTATTTTACCAACCAGCCATATAGGCGGTAACCTGATTAAGTCAAATTAAGTCCAACCAGCCATAAAGGCGGAACCAAAATAAACCTTCCATATAGGCGGCAAGAAAATTTAATTACCAACCGACCAATCTGGCGATATCCTTTCTCAGTCAGGTTTGAACCAGTTTAAAATGAATTACCAACCGACCAATATAGTGATATCCTTTTTAAGTCAAATTTTAAATAGTGAATATATTATATTTAAGGGAGATTAATCTAAATAGCAATAGTAAAAGAATTACCTTTCACCCTAGCAGGGGGAAGTTACCTCCTCATGGTTGAATAGTAAAAACTGTAAAAGTAAAGAAAGTAAATTACTATTACAAAACGTAATTAAAATTTAATTACAAAACTTAAATTAAAAGAAACTAGATAGAAAACTCCCTATTTACATCAGGGAATTCAGAGAGGAAGGTACATATAAAACTGAAACCTCGAGCTCTATTTATAGACCCTGGTAGAAGCCTTGTGCGTCGCGACGCGCGACGTGTCAACTGGTTCGTCAGCTTCAGATTCTTATCTGCCACGTGGCATTATGGATAAGGTGATAAGGTGACACATGGCAAGGCGGCTGGCAACTCAATGATTATGCTGACGTGGTGATGATGTGGCGTTGACATGGCGATACGTGGCGATAGTGATTGTCGGAACCAAAGAATGATGACATGTGGCACACTGTGATTGGCTGATGATGACATGGCGGTGACGTGGCATGTTGACTCGGTCAACTGGTGATGTGGACGATGAAGTGGCTGACACGTGGAGTGACACATGGCGATGGCGATTGTCAGCACCATAAGATGATGACATGTGGCACGGCGCACATTAGCAGATCGGCTGTGATGGTGACACGTGGCATGGCGCACGTTACCAAGTCAAACTTCATAGATTCTAACTTATGGAGCCGATGCACGTTAGTATGGATCAGCGCACGTTAGGCGTCGCGATGCCAAAGGCTTGCGCGTCGCGACGTGCAAAATACGAAAATGCCCTTTTGTTCGTTTTTCACTATTTTGGCCCCAAATTACCTCCAGATGGTCCTGAAACTTTATTTATCTACAAAATAACACATCAAAATATTCACAAAATTCAAGAAACTATACAAAATATTAAGTCAAATGAGTGGGAAATAATGATACATTTACCACTCATCACACCCCCAAACCTAACATTTTGCTAGTCCTCGAGCAAAACACAGAATAAAATAACATAAACATCTTTAAAATAAAATTTAACTAAGCCACTTTCGTAGGGATCACGGTTGCATTTAGGATATGCAACAAGCCTTTAAACCCGTAGGTGTCCCTAGTGGACGAGTTGTAGTCTCGTGAGGGTTTACAACAATGATACCCACAAACATTTTACAAAAGTAAAAAGGTAGTGAAACTAATGCACACAAAAGCAAAAAGATAAGGAAAATAGAATAAAGAAGTTAGTGACTAATCAGGTGAAACTTCTACTCCAAGTCACTAGTTGTTTTCTTTCTTTCTAAATAACGAATAAGTAAATTCTCCGATTATATTTACCATTCTCCATATGCACATCCAACAAAATATTAATCAACTTATTTTTCCCACAACAGTCACAAGTGCAGTTGATAAGAGAGTAATATTTTTGTCCTAAAGTTTTATCAGAATTCACACCTTTTTGCAGCAGTGGAATAATTTTTCTCATTTTTCTGATTTTTTTTATTTATTTATATACAATATCTTCCATCTATGTAGCGAGTGTTGGGTCGGTGGCTCCCAAACTAGTTGGCTTTAGGGCGCCAGGTGTTAAGACACCCCTACGGACTTAATTACTCAGACTTCATATATATATATATTTTTGCAATATCCTTGATCCATGTAGCGAGCTTTGGGCCAGTGACTCCCAAACCAGTTGGTTTTAGGGCACTAAGTGTTAAAACACCCCTACTGACTTAATAACTCGGATCTCAGACGTTTTTTTTTTACTCCATCATTTTTTTGAGATGCTTCCTCCAATTAAACTAGAGCACTGAATATTACAAACTTTTCAATTATAGCTCATGTTTGTATGTTACCATGCATGTTGATAATACCTGCCAACTGAGCATATGAAGATCCATTTTAGTCAATTTTATGGAGAATTTACAAATTAAATAATTCAAAAGGAAATAAACAAAAATTAACTTGTTTCGAAATAGGTTTGAGATATGTCTCAGGAATGTGAATTCCTTACACAGCTATCTCTCACCAATTTCACCTTTTTAGTCAAAATAAAAACAAAAACACAAATTTTTTTTGTAATTTTTGAAAAATTTTCAATTTTTTTGTATTTTTTTGAAAAATTTTGGACTAAAAATATAAAAAAACACACAACTAAAACAAGATACTGATCAACTAATTCCCTCCCCCAAACCTAAATGAGACATTGTCCCCAATGTCTTAAACAGTAGAAGAAGAGTTTAGAAGATAATACCTGCTTAAATGAAATTTTATACGAAAAGTTAAAGGTTAAGATCCAGATTAATCCGACGCCTCTTACCACGATCGTCCTCGGACCAATTTATTTTTGAAAGGATATGGTCAATTTGTGGTTCATGGGCTAAGATTTGGTCAATTAGATCCGGAGCAGTTCTGGCAGTGAAGAGGAGTTCTTTTAAAGGTTTTGACATGAACCCATTTCTCCGGGCATCATCAAGAAACACACAAATATAATCATAAAATCCTTCAACGTTGTACAATCCAATCATTTTTTGGTGTATGTTCAGGTTCGCCCAAGATAACACTTTAAAAATTTCCTCCAATGTACCCAAGCCACCTGGCAAAGCAATAAAAGCATCAGCACAGTTAATCATTTCTACCAGTCGTTCAGACATACCTGACACAATCAGTTCTCTCTGTTTGATGGTCAAATAAGATTTTCTTCTACCAATGGTTTTGGGATGATTCCCAAAACGTGTCTGCCTCCTTCCTGTACGGCTTTTGAAACGATCCCCATTAGTCCAAGATTGCCTCTGCCATATACTAAGTGCATATTCCTTGCAGCTAAGACTCGAACCAATTCTTGTGCTGCCTCTACGTATTGTGGTTTAACACCAACACTAGTACCGCAAAATACACAAATGTTTTCAACTCGTCTTCTTGAAGTGGCTTCAATGTTTTACTGTGGATGTCTTCAAAAGTGCAATGATGAGTTGAATTTATAACACATGAAAAGGGTGAGTAAAATAATAGCACTAGTACCTGCCAAATGAAAATTATTAGTTAAAAGTAAAATAAATCGTGATAGTCAAAAATTTTTGGATCCTGTCGGAGAAAATAAAAGAAAACAACAAAACAAATCAAAATTATTAGGAAAAGTCAAAGAGATATAATATATACAAGAAACGTAGCGGCTTGATTGACGTTTATGCGTCAAGGATAAGCTTCCCATCCAATTTTCTTATAAATTGGCAAATAGGGTCTTTTTGAGTCAGATTCCCGAGACTTAATTGTTGTCTTTCTTTTTGAATTGCGTATGTAATTTGCGAATGGCTATATGAACATATCCACTGGGATGCGTCTCAAGAGTTGAAGATATATCATCTACAGACTCCTTACTCAAGCCATCCTTAATGAATTTAATTTTGTCTTCGCGATTATCAGAGACACCATTCCTAAAGAACGACAACGAGTATTGCAATTCCAGAATGCACATTTGTAACAAACACCCATTTGCTTAGCTCTACGTTTCTTTGCATATGTGCTTCTTCCAAAACCAGACAGATGTGAAATAAAAGAGTCAGAAAACTCACCTTCCAATCAGACCCGTGCTTCGATTACCCAACGAATGTCATTAGGAATATCATGGATCATCAGTAGTCTCATCCGTTCCAAGCGAGCTTTGTAAACTTCCATCAGAGATTTTTGAGGGAGAGAAGGAAATTACTTGTGAAGATTTAAGAGAACTTCTTCCATCCAGAAATGAATTAACCTGCGAAAATTAAACATACAAAATGAAATCACACCAAATCACAATATATACACAAATTGCATGGGTTGCCTCCCTGCGAGTGCTAAGTTTAACGTCGTCAGCTAGACGTGACTTCTCGAATGTTAAGCTGGATCTGAAAGTGTGACACTTTCTTTTTGTCGCTCAAATGATTCTCCCCAGTAATGCTTGACACGTTTGTTTTTAACCTTGAATATTTTGTTAGAGTCGGGATCATCTATCTCACGACTCCGTCTGGTAAAACCTTGGTGATCACAAATGGACCTGACCACCGTGATTTTGGCTTCCATGTGAAGAATTTCACCCTTGAGTACCTTCTGCCCTGGTTCCAATTGTATGCGCACTAACTTATCATCATGTCTCTTCTTTGTACAATTTGGCATTCTCAAAAGGCTGATTGTGAAATTCCTCCAATTCGTTGAGCTGATGGAACTTTTTCTCTTATGTTGCTTGTAGTGCAAGAATTGGCTTTTTCAATGCAAAAGACGCTTTATCTTTAGGCTCCACAGGCAATTGACATATTTTAAGTTTGTCAGTAGAACTTTGCATTGCATTGGAGTTCTGAATGGTACTGTGTATCACATCAAGTCTGAAACATTCCTCATTCTTTTCATCTTCTGGGAAATTAATGGCCTTGAAAATTGAATGTTACTTCTTGGTCATGTACCCTCATGGTTAATTCTCTTTTTTGTACATCAATAATGGTTCTACCTGTAGCCAAGAACGGTCTCCTGAGGATGTTTGGCACGTCTGCGTCTTCCTCCATATCAAGGACAATAAAATCTGCTGGGAAAATGAATTTGTCAACCTTGACCAGCACATCCTCAACTACGCCTCTTCGAAATTTGAGCGTTCTATCAGCAAGTTGTAGAGAGACTGAAGTTTGCATTGTTTCTCCAATCTGCAGTTTCCTGAAAATAGAAAAAAGCATCAAGTTAACACTTGCACCTAAATCACATAAAGCCCTACCAAAGTTATGTTTTCCTATGATGCAAGGAATGGTGAAACTGTCAGGATCTTTCAACTTTGGGGGAAGCTTCCTCTGAATGATGGCGCTGCATTCTTCTATCAATGCTACTGTCACGTAATCTCACAATCTCCGTTTTCGTGAAAGAATGTCTTTCATGAATTTTACATAGCTGGGCATTTGTTCCAAGGCTGTTGGACAATTATGACCCATAACGTCACTATTTGTACAGATCACGGTGTTGTTGTACAAATTAACTATGTGACAAAGGAGATTGCACTCTTATCATTTGTGATTAGATCACCTAGATATATAAATGATAAAAGGTCCATGTGATTTGTTCATGGATTGAGAATGATATGAGACAGTATCAATCCACGAAGGATAAATCATTAAACATCCTTAGTCAGAGCATTATCGAGATTGGACATCGATGAATGCGTAAAAGACTAGTATTAAACTTGTGCGCGTTGTGAGGGTACAACGACATAGTTCTCATATATTTGGGTATAGGATACTCATGCAAGTGTAATAGGAGGTTTTGTTTCACCGATGGTACGGGAAACAGCTTCGCTCTGGATAGACCCCTCAGAATTCCATTGGAAGTATGACTATGTGTCTATGGAAGTCCGAAATCAGGGTAGGTGTATTTGGTCTTAACCTGAGACTTGCACGCTAATACTTGCGACAATCAATATACTTTGGTTGCGGTCTTCCAGGGCTTTAACAGGTTCTGTGTACGCCAATGCTGGGTATATTGAGAATCGTAGTGTGTTGGGTGCGATGTCAAGACGGAAGTGTCACTCCAGTCATATGGAAATGATGATCGCGCAGGGATACATAACTGGTTCTCTAAAAAGGTTGCAACCGTCGGGATAATATGATTTGGTCATGATTATCCGATATTAAAGAGACTATTTGCTCGTAATCCGATATATGCTTCGTACGGGGTAGACATTGTACCAGCCCCAGGCCTTGCATGTGATCATCCGATACTGGACAGAAATACGCAATACTACGTATACTACGCCTAATATATATCCTTTATTCCTGTAAGGATATTTCCGGAGAATTGGGTAGGCATGGCGCTTTGCTAGAGGCCAACCTTGTCTTGTAAATCGGTATAAACATAGTACGAGGTACTTACGTGTTCGGATAGTCCGATGACCGAATTTACTGCCAACATATCCGGGGATCTCATGGGTCGCTTCCCAAAGATTCACCGATGACGTATGACTCACACTTTAATTAATCTGGGATTAATTAGCTGAGAGAGAAAATTAATTTGGGATTAATTGCGGAGATATTTTATCTGGGATAAAATATCAATTAAAGAGAGAGAACGATTAATTTGGAATTAATCGATTAATTAATATATTTGATATATTAAACGAAATTGGATTTCGACGCGGAATTAAAATTAGATTTTAATTCGGGCGAACGAGTTAATTTAGAATTAATTCGTTAGCGACGTGAATAGTGATTTCGGTAGGCATAATCATTTAATTACGTCGCGACGGAAAATTCATTAATTTTGAATTAGCGAACCCGAGCCCGGGATTATTTGCGAGCGCATTCGCATTTCGAATTCGAGTGCGGCACGCAAGTCAAATCAAGCGTCAAATCATTAGCCGCATCAAGCGTCAAATCACTTGTCACTTTGAGTGATGTGACTTGACAACTTGTGATTGATTGATTGATGATTTGTGTGGTTGGCATTTGTGGGCATTAATTGCCTTGACTTTTGGAACCAAAATTTTGTGTATTTGATTTTAGAAATCAATTACCAAAATTAATTACACAATTTCATCATCTCTCATCTCTTTTCCCTCTTCTCTCCTCACCCATTTCTTTCTTTCTGGTTCTGTGAACTGCCGAGAGTGGAAAGAAAAAGGGAAGCAAGTGTTTGGTTTTTGTGGCAAAAATCAAGAGAGCTAGCACTCCGAGAGACATGCGAAGGTGATAGGGAAGTCCACCCATGAGCCGGGAATCGTTTCGCAAAGCTTGGAGCTTGGAAGATGACCTCCCAAGGCCGAAACTAGTGAGCAAAATGCAGCCCACTGCCGCACAAACAGTGAGAAAAAACAGAATTTTTTTCGTCAAAGCGTCGCTCAACCGATCGATGTAAGTATTCCGCGACTTCCTCGAATGTATTCACTTATGTTTCATGCTTGTAAATTGATCTTGGGATGCTTAGAATCTCCAACAATGGTATCAAGAGCAAGGTTAAAAGCATGAAAAATTTAGGGTTAAAATTTGGGTAAATTGATTTTGAGCATGTTTAAATGAAATTGGATGATTTTGTATGCTTAATTAATGTTGAATTGAAGATTGATTGGATCAATTTCAAGAAAATTGATTGGATCATTTTTCCCCAAATTGTTGAGGCTTGGCCGAATGTGGTACCCTAAATGTTCTTGGAATTTTTGATTTTTGATCATTGGATGTGTTGGAAATCATTCGGGAATATGATTTAATGTCGATTGTGGAATTTAATTGGATTGAAACCGAATCGGACAAAATTCCCCAAATTGCCGAGAGAATAAGAGCATGTAATTGGGTTTGATTTTTGTTTAATTATGTTGGACATGATTTAATGATTAATGTCATGATTAATTAGTGCTAATTGATGTTTTAGAAATGTTAATGGGTAATTAATTATGTTATACACTTTAGTGTAATTAAATTGGGAAATTGGATTTTTGGAATTTAATTGAATTGGGCCTTAAATTGGATTTGGGCTTGTAGTGTTGTAATTGGGCTTATTGGGCTTAGTTGTACTAAGTTGGGTTTAGGAAAAATTGGTTGGATCCAATTAGGCCCAAAACCGCTTCCATAAAGCCCAAATGCGACTAATGGACCTTTAAAGTTTAATTGGGCCTAATGGGCCAAAATTGATTTCTAGGCTTATGGGGTAACTCCCGGATTGGACTTTGGTTATTGGGTTCGACCCGAGTTGACCAAAAGTCCACGCCTTAAGAAATTAATTAAAAGTCCATTGGACTTTAATTAAATTGACGTTGGACGTTAATCGGGCTTTGAGACCCGTAGCGATTAAATTTGGAATTTAAGTCGTAAAGGTTCGTTAATAAAGTGTAGTATTTAATTTGGAATTAAATAGTGAATTAGAATTAAATACAAATTGAATTGGATTTAATTTTGTAGTTTAATTTAATTCGAGAATTCGTACTTTGAGTACTTATTCGCAAAAACGAGTTTGACTCGAGGAAAATCAAATCATTGATTTAACATTGGATGATCACAAATTATCAGATTAATTAATTTATTAGATTGATTGATAACATGCTTGTGTGAATACATGGTTGCGATGCATGAATAATGTATATCGGATGGATATTAGATGGGTGGGACAATTTTTGAAATTGTTGTAATAAATTTGATTTATTAATTGGACCTGCGTGTCCAGCCTTATTACCTCCTTATTCTTTGTATTCTCTTCTCACCTATTCCCCTCAATGTAAATGAGGTTTCTTTAGAAGTGTAGTGTAACGGGTAGAAGTGATACATGTGCTAGCGAGAGAGAGAAAGAGAGAGATTTGATCTAGGATCATTGTGTAAAGTATCCATCCGCATATCATTATTATTTTTCATATGCGCTTATTATGTGTTTAGAATGCATGTTTAAGGGTGTATGATGATGAGACCTTAACAAAGATAATAAATTGGTTGCCAATTTGCACTCGAAAAACCCTCGCAAAATATTAAGCGTTTTTCCTTCCATTGAGTGATTCTCACTCAAGATCTGAGACTGGCATTGGCTTGTTGGCCAAAGTCAAGGCCTTTGTCCGTCTAGGATGTTTTTGAATCACGAGAGCTTTGTTCCATATTGGTGTCTTGTCCAAGTTGTGGTTTGTTGTCCAAAGTCAAGACCACTTCTTGTCCATCGACATTGATTACGAAGCTTTCCATGGTCAATGGGTTGCGCTTAACTGGGATCACTAAGTTTGTTGTTCCAAAGCCAAGGCTTAGTTGATTCAGAGGAAAAAGGTTAGTTAATACATTGGATATATTGGCATATATAAGATATATGTTTCGGACTTGGATGTCCCCCGACCGGATCTAGGAATTGGATTGGATCCAATCAATCTTAGGGATCTACCTAGTTAATTATCATACAATTTGTTGGCCAAAGTCAAGATTGTGTGATATTTAACGGGATCCTAGCCCACTAGGAAACACGGTTTCCCGAGTACTCGACAGAGGGTTAGAGGCTCGCCGAAAAATAGTGGGAGGCAAGAATTGAATTTGCAATATTCGTTCAATTACTCGCCATACGCGCTCAAACAAATATCATTCGTTAAATATATTAAATGTTAGTTGGACTAATATTTAAATGTTGTTTTAATTAATAGTTGGACTATATTCAAACTATTCATTTATAGTTGATTTTATAATTGGATTATAGTAATCAATATAATTGATTTTAATCTATTAAATTATAGTTGATTAAATAGTTGGACTATTGTAATCATTATAATAAATAGTACCTAAATCGTTGATTAAATAGTTGGACTATTAAAATCAAGATAAAATTGAAAGATTGACATTTAAATCATAATCATAGGGAAAATGTGTTTAAATGGTTTAATTTTCAAATTGGGAATAATTTCAGGATGGTCCTGAAAAAACTAATAAGTTACTTTATTAGATAAAATAACATATTAGGCATAAGCCCAGAGTTAAGCAAATAGTAGAGCATAATCTTTGGAAGATTTATGTGATGATAACTTAAGTGCTTAATCCATTTAGCTTGTCATAGTAGACTCCTTAATTTCTGAATCAGAACTAAGGATTAGATCATTAAAGTATGATAATGAAATTGAAGGATCTTCATAAATCTATCTTAGATTTTAGAACTACTAAATTGCAATGAATAACTCTTGGAGAGTTAATGACTATTCTCAAGGAGACAAAGTCAAAGTTTGCAATTAGGCAAGTAGCGCAAGGCGCACTTTACTTGATATTCTAGAAGTCCGAGGCTTGGCCAAAGGCTTCTGGAGTATTGAAAAAGGGCAAAGGCAAAATCATTATAATCTTCTAGGAAGATAAATGATATATCCCAAAATGTCTGCCTAAATGTGGCAAACGGGATCGCGGAAGCGTGACTGCCGTTTGGACAAAGCAGACATGAAGGAACTGAAGAACGAGCAAGGCTCTGACTTCAAATATGATTGTCATAAATATGTTCATGACTAGCATTGAAATTAGTTTTTAAATACTTAGTGTGGTACATAAAATATATATATTGATGTTCAGAATCTGTTTTGAACAGGATACTGACTTCAATTGAGATTATCTGCGAATTGTAAATGGGACGAAAGTCGATGTTTTAACTGCAGAAACCTAAATTTAGGAACTACCTTCAGGTGTGTACCTAAGTTTGGAATATGTTATAATGTAACTAGTTTGACTAGATACATTATCTTTATATCAGTGTATAACCCGCTGCGGGTGTACCTTTATATTCTATAACACTAAAGTGTTTTATTATATAAAGATGATATTGAGATAAACACATTAGATGTGAATAACAGAGTTTATATTTTGAATATAAATAAATCTCAAATATATAACATGACAAACAAATAGCTCAAACTATTTGATCAGAAGAAACATATTGTGGCATTGTTGTCTGGGACACAATCAAATAAGACTCGTATATCCACACTTTCGAAGAGTGGGTACTCGGACATATTTGATTCCATTGAAATAAAGTCTACGAATCTAGTTTATTGGGCAATGTGCCCAAAACACTATTTACTTGGTAAAAGTGTAAATGCCACCGATCTGTTAGCCCTAGTTCATAGTGGAGCAAGTGGGCCTATATCTAGCAAGGCTAGATGTGGATATGAATATTTCGTGACCTATACGGATGTGGCATCGCGTTATGGTTATGTGTTTCATTTGAAGAAACACAAATTGGAAACTTTTACAGTTTCGACACGAAATAGACAAACAGATCGGCTAAAGTATTAAACCGTCACGGTAAGACCGTAATGGAAAATATTTAAGTAATAAGTTTCTAATATACTTGAAAGAGTATAGTATTCTTTCAATGAGGACTCCTCCCGGAACACGTCAGTTTGACGGTGTGTCCGAACGGATGAACCGAATTGTGTTGGACATGATAACGTTAATCATGAGTCGCTCTGAGCTACCATTTCCTTCAACGGATAAGCTTTGACAGTGCAGAACTTATTTTGAATAAGGTTCCATTAAAATCTGTTTGACAGATTACATATTAAATATGAACAGGAAAGAAACCGGGTTTCACATTCCTGATTATTTGGGTATGCTAGGCATATGTTTGGATGATACCAAATAAAACCCAAATTGGATAAGTGCCAATTGTAGGTTATCCTAGGGATACCATAAGTATAATACTTATACAACTCACGAGAGAACAATTAGATTGTTGCTCACCATGCGGTTTTCCTAAGAGGAATACCGATATGCAGTGGTAAGTGGGAGGATAGTAAAGCTCGATGAAAATCGGAGTGATACTGTTCCAGGCACCGAATCCTAATGGAACACAAATAGTTCATCAAGGATGAAACTATACTATTAATCTTCGAATACACAAGAACCGCGTATGTCGGAGAGAGTCAGAAAACAACCTGGGGTATGGGTTTCTGATCTCACCTCATAAAGATGTCAATCTTATTGTGGAATACCAACTGACTACGTACAAGGAAGTGATACAAGGTATCGACTCCCTAATTATGACAAAGTGTCATGAATCCGAATTGGATTCCATGTATATCAAAAAGCTTGGATACTAGTTGATGTACCGCAAGGCATTGTGCCTATTGGTACTGTATAAGTCTTCAAGGAAGACATACATGGATGGCGACATACCAACGTATAAAGCTAGGCTTTTAGCGGAAAGATATCGTTATCAACATTGTGTTGATTACAATTTAACCTTTTACCTGTTGCCATGGTAAATCCATTTGGATAATGCTTGCTAAAGCTGCATGTTTCATGTATGAAATATGACAGCTTGAACGGGAAAATCGCTTTCCTGAAAAGGAAACCTTTCGGAGGATGTTTGCAACATCCTGTCAATTTTGTCGTACCATAACTAGCAAACAAGGTTTGCAGGTTATTCGATCCATGTTTGGATTGAAGCAAGCATAGGTTCTAGGAATTATCGTTTTGATGTAATCATAATGGTTTATGATTTAATTCAAAACGAAAATGATTCTTGTGTATATAAGAGGGTTAGTGGGAGCGCACTAACAGTGGTTGTCCTATAAAATAATGATAATATGTCATTTCTTGGAAATGAAATTCCCATAATAACTCTCTGTGAAAGCTTGGCTTTCGAGAAAACTCTCCGAGAATTCGTACATTGAAAAATGTATGTTACCTGGTGTCTCATACGCTTTGAGCATATGGATTCACAACAGGCCAATCCAAGTGATAGTCACTGATTGATGTTAAGAACATCCGTTAGTATCTTAGAGATCTAAGGATGCTGTCTTAAACTATGGAGATGGAGAACTTGAAGTGACTGGGATCAATGTAGCAAGTTTCCTAAACCGATAAAATGACTATAAGTCGCAAACGGTACTACAAAGTTTGAATAACGGAACAGTGAGCTGGAAATCTTCCAAGCAAGATACTGTTACCGAATAAACAACAAATGCGGGTTATTGCTGCAGCTGAGGCGGCAATAGAAGCCATTTGGATCGATAAATAAATCTAATTAGATTAGATATAATTCTGTTAGTAGCTGAGCAGGCGTCAGTATAGGCTAAAGAATTAATGGTCTCATCAATAATCCAGATATATACTTCGATATTCGTCTGATTCATTCGGATCATACATCGTGGCGATGTGATGATCGTATAAATCGCATCATACGATAATCATGCAAATCCGCTGACGAAAGCCTTTTCTCAGCAGTTTGAGCCAACCATACATAGTTCGGGTGTCAAACACTCGAGTGACTGGCTATAGGCCAAGTGGAAGATTGTTGGACAATTATGACCCATAGCGTCACTATTTGTACATATCACGGTGTTGTTGTACAAATTAACTATGTGACAAAGGAGATTGCACTCTTATCATTTGTGATTAGATCACCTAGATATATAAATGATATGAGGTCCCTGTGATTTGTTCCTGGATTGAGAATTATATGAGACAGTATCAATCCACGAAGGATAAATCATTAAACATCCCTAGTCAGAGCAATATCGAGATTGGACATCGATGAATGCGTAAAAGACTAGTATTACACTTGTGCGCGTTGTGAGGGCACAACGTCATAGTTCTCATATATTTGGGTATATGATACTCATGCAAGTGTAATAGGAGGTTGTGTTTCACCGATGGTACGGGAAACAGCTTCGTTCTGGATAGACTCCTCGGAATTCCATTGGTAGTTTGACTATGTGTCTATGGAAGTCCAAAATCAGGGTAGTGTATTTGTATCTTAACCTGAGACTTGCACCGCTAATACTTGCGACAATCAATATACTTTGGTTGCGGTCGTCCAGGGCTTTAACAGGTTCTGTGTACGCCAATGCTGGGTATATTGAGAATCGTAGGTGTGTTGGGTGTGATGTCAAGACGGAAGTGTCACTCCAGTCATATGGAGATGATGATCGCGCAGGGATACATAACTGGTTCTCTAAAAAGGTTGCAACCGTCGGGATAATATGACTTGGTCATGATTATCCGATATTAAAGAGACTAGTTGCTCGTAATCTGATATATGCTTCGTACGGGGCAGACACTGTACCAGCCCCAGGCCTTGCATGTGATCATCCGATACTGGACAGAAATACGCAATACTACGTATGATATAGATCATTTATTCCTGTAAGGATATTTCCGGAGAATTGGGTAGGCATGGCGCTTTGCTAGAGGCCAACCTTGTCTTGTAAATCGGTATAAACGTAGTACGAGGTACTTACTTGTTCGGATAGTCCGACGACCGAATTTACTGCCAACATATCCGGGGATCTCATGGGTCGCTTCCCAAAGATTCACCGATGACGTATGACTCGCACTTTAATTAATCTGGGATTAATTAGCTGAGAGAGAAAATTAATCTGGGATTAATTGCGGAGATATTTTATCTGGGATAAAATATCAATTAAAGAGAGAGAACGATTAATTTGGAATTAATCGATAATTAATATATTGATATATTAAACGAAATTGGATTTCGACGCGGAATAAAATTAGATTTTAATTCGGGCGAACTAGTTAATTTAGAATTAATTCGTTAGCGACGTGAATAGTGATTTCGCTAGGCATAATCATTTAATTACGTTGCGACGGAAAATTCGTTAATTTGGAATTAGTGAACCTGAGCCCGGGATTGTTTGCGAGCGCATTCGCATTTCGAATTTGGGTGCCGCATACAAGTCAAATCCAGCGTCAAGTCATTAGTCGCATCAAGCGTCAAATCACTTGTCACTTTGAGTGATGTGACTTGACAACTTGTGATTGATGTGATTGAGTGATGTTTGTGGTTGGCATTTGTGGGCATTAATTGCCTTGACTTTTGGAACCAAAATTTTGTGTATTTGATTTTAGAAATCAATTACCAAAATTAATTAACCATTTCATCATCTCTCATCTCTTTTCCTCTTCTCTCCTTACGCCATTTCTTTCTTTCTGGTTGTGTGAACTGCCGAGAGATGGAAATAAAAGGGGAAGCAAGTGCTTGGTTTTTGTGGCAAAAATCAAGAGAGCTAGCACTCCGAGAGACATGCGAAGGTGATATGGAAGTCCACCCATAAGCCGGGAATCGTTTCGCAAAGCTGGGAGCTTGGAAGATGACCTCTCAAGGCCAAAACCAGTGAGCAAAATGTAGTCCACTGCCGCATAAACCAGTGAGCAAAAACAGAATTTTTGTTCGTCAAAGCGTCGCTCAACCGATCGATGTAAGTATTTCGCGACTTCCTCGAATGTATTCACTTATGTTTCATGCTTGTAAATTGATTTTAGGATGCTTAAAATCTCCAACAAAGGCTTCTGCAAATGGAATGTTGATGTGCAGCTTTTTGAACACCTCCAGGAAACAAGCAAACTGCTTATCCAGTTTGTTTTTCTGAAGACGCTGAGGAAAATGTGGAGGTGGAGTGATCAGTTATTTTTCCTTTGCTTTTTTGTCCTCCATCTGTTGCTTTATTTCTTTTGGAACTTCCTCAGCAGTTGTTTTGGCTCCAACATCTTTGTTGATTTCAGTACCGCTTTTTAACATGATGGCATGACACTGCACATTCCCTATGTTCCTTGGATTAGGCTCTGTGTTGCTAGGAAGGGTACCTTCTATAACTCTGAGCATTGGCAAATTGTCCAATTTGATTCTCCAATGCTTTGATGGAAGCAGATTGGCTCTGAAACATATCATCATACTTTTTAAACTGAGCCAACACTTCTGCTATTCCTGGTTCATTTGCCTGCTCCTGGCCTTTGTTCTGTTGTTGAAATCCAGGTGGTGGATAGTTCTTCTGTTGGAATCTAGGTGGTGGTTTGTTCTTTTTCCCTGAATTGTTGCTCCATGAAAAATTCGGATGATTCCTCCACCCTGGGTTGTAGGTGTTGGAATATTGATTGTTCCCCTATCTGTTGAAATTGTTGACATAATTCACCGTCTCTTCAATTTGGTTCGGCTCTGGTGCTCCTCCATATGGTGAACTTGTGGATCCAGTGGTAAGAGTTTCCATAAATTTGCATATCTGATCTAGCTTGGCGTTGACTGCTATATTGGCTCCACTTTAATAAATTCCTGCAATTCTTTGGATCATGCTCCTTTCTGTTGGCCACAAGGAATTTTTGTTGGCCATTTCTTCGATTAGGTCCCAGGCTTGATCTTCTCATTTTGCCATTAAAGCTCCTCCAGCAGCAGCATCGATTGTGGTTCTCATCAGTCCAGAAAGTCCATTATATAAAGTTTGGACTTGAAGCCATTTTGGAATCTCATGGTGAGGACATTTCCGAAGCAAATCTTTGTACCTTTCCCAAGCTTCGTAAAGAGTTTCCGAGTCTTGTTGTACAAAGGATGTGATGTCATTCCCCAACTATCTAGTTTTGGCTGGTGGAAAGTACTTTGCAAGAAATTTGGTGGCTAAAGTGTTCCAAGTTGTGATGGAACCTGCTGGTAGTGAATGTAGCCAAGTTTTAGCTCTGTCCTTCAAGGAGTATGGAAAAACACGCAGTCTCATTGCTTCCTCAGCTTCTCGGTTGTAATTGAAAGTGCCGCAAACTTCCAGGAAGTTGCTGATGTGGGTATTAGGATCTTCAGTTGTTTTCCCCCAAACTGCACTGACTGTTGAATCATCTGAATGCATGATTTGATGTCACACGCATTGGCTGGTAAATGAGGAAGTACAATATAGGAAATGAAGCTGTCGACCACCGGAATGGTTCTGTCTCGAATGGGTATTGGTGGTGCAACCTCCAAAGGTTCAGGTTCCATGTTGACTAAAGCTTCTTGGCCTTCTCGCCTTTCCCTTCTCAACTGTCTGATGGTTCTTTCAATTTCTGGGTCAAGCGGTCGAAGTTCAAAGCTTCTGGTTCGTCTCATGTAGTGTTTGGGAACCTGAAACACAAGAAAATAGAAATAATAAGTAAAAAGAAATTAGATACAAGTAACGTATCTAACCCCAAAACTAATAGTGAAAGATAAATAAGTCCCCGGCAACGGCGCCAAAAACTTGACCGTGCGTAATCACACGCGTATAACGCAATCGCACGTATCGTTCAAGTAGTATAAAAAGTATCGATCCCACGAGGACTTAATACCTAATCTATTAATTTTATGAGGTCAAATGATTACTAATATCTAACAAGTTGATTGATTGATTTGAAATGGTGATGATTTTGAATTTAAAAACAAGTAAATAAAATTGCACGAAAGTAGGTCTAAGAAAATTCAATATTAGGAAACTATCTAGGGTTGTGAATCTTTCTAATGTCTTTTAAAAGATGAAGTGGTTATTTCATGTTTGTGTAATAAATCGGTTTACTAACCTGGAACGTAAAATTATGCGAAAACCTCTGTCGATGGTCAAATGCAAATACCCAGTATAACCCAATTGAACCATATGTCTATGTCAACTAAATTACTTGGATTCATTAAGTTTAAGTTCCAATTATGGCTACCCCCGCCCAACAGGTATATGTCTATCCTGCAAGGAAATCTATTAAAGGGTTATCTATCCTCAAGGAAGATCGTGAACTATTAAGTCTAAGGCTGAAACCTAAATTTCATTTGTCAAGTTTATTTTAGATTTACCAGATCAATCTTATTAGTGGCCAATTAACAAGACGCATTAAGCTTAAGACTTAATAAGTAAACCTTTAAATTACCCAAACTATAAAATAACCCCTTATAAACTGGTGATATTAGAATTCATCACAACCCCAGATAACTAACTTAATTACGACACATAACCTAACTAGGGCTAGTAAAAACTTAAATGTAAAAGACATAAAGTAAAAATGCTGAAAAGTAATTGCGGTAAAGTAAAAGCTGAAAAGTAAATTACAATAAAATAAAATGCTAAGGTAAAAAGATCAACTTTTACTATTTACTATTTAGATATCTCCTTTAATATAATATATTAACTTATGATTATTTTACCAACCAGCCCTATAGGCGGTAACCTGATTAAGTCAAATTATGTCCAACCAGCCATAAAGGCGAAACCAAAATAAACCTGCCATATAGGCGGTAAGAAAAATTAATTACCAACCGACCAATCTGGCGGTATCCTTGCCGAGTCAGGTTTAAACCAGTTTAAAATGAATTACCAACCGACCAATATAGCGGTATCCTTTTTAAGTCAAATTTTAAATAGTGAATATATTATACTTAAGGGAGATTAATCTAAATAGCAATAGTAAAAGAATTACCTTTCACCCTAGCAGGGGGAAGTTACCTCCTTATGGTTGAATAGTAAAAACTGTAAAAGTAAAGAAAGTAAATTACTATTACTATTACTGAACGTAATTAAAATTTAATTACAAAACTGAAATTAAAAGAAACTAGATAGAAAACTCCATATTTACATCAGAAAATTCAGAGATGAAGGTACATCTAAAACTGAAACCTCGAGCTCTATTTATAGACCCCGGTAAGACTCGTGCGTCGCGACGTGTCAACTTCTGGTTCATCGGCTTCAGATTCTTATCTGCCACGTGGCATTATGGATAAGGTGATAAGGTGACACGTGGCAATGTGGCTGGCAACTCAATGATTATGCTGACGTGGTGATGACGTGGCGACACGTGGCGATGGTGATTGTCGGCACCATAGAATGATGACACGTGGCACGCTGTGATTGGCTGATGATGACGTGGCATGTTGACTCGGTCAAATGGTGATGTGAACGATGAAGTGGCTGACACGTGGAGTGACATGTGGCGACACGTGACGATGGCGATTATCGGCACCATAGGATGATGACACGTGGCACGACACACTTTAGCAGATCGGCTGTGATGGTGACACGTGGCACGGCGCACGTTAGTAAAGTCAAACTTCACAGATTCTGACTTGTGGACCAGGTGCACGTTAGCATGGATCAGCGCACGTTAGCCGTTGCGACGCGAAAAATTACGAAAATGCCATTTTGTCTGTTTTTCACTATTTTGGCCCCAAATTACCTCCAGAGGGTCCTGAAACTTTATTTATCTACAAAATAACACAAAACACATCAAAATATTCACAAAACTCAAGAAACTATACAAAATATTAGGTCAAATGAGTGGGAAATAGTGATACATTTACCACTCATCACTCGGCCTTGGAGGTTTCAGAACAGGCGGTTTAACCAAGTATTATTTGATTTTGTCAAATGCTTCTTGACATTGCCCATTCCACTTTACAGGCTGGTTATTCCTCAATAGCTTGAAGATGGGCTCACATACTAATGTTAGTTTGGCAATGAATCGATTGATATACTGGATTTTCCCGAGAAAAGCTCTAACTTCCTTTTCTGTCTTCGGTGCAGGCATCTCGGTAATTGCCTTGATATTTTCAGGGTCCACTTCTATCCCTCTCATTCCTACCGTATAGCCCAAAAATATTTCGGATGTTACCCCAAACACACATTTCTTGGGGTTGAGTCGGAGGTTGTACTTATCGACTCTTTGAAGGAATTTCTCCAGCGCTTCTATATGTCCGGCTCCCGTCTCTGATTTAACCATCATGTCATCCACGTATACCTCAATCTCCTTGTGCATCAAGTCATGGAATAATATAGTGGCCATTCGTTGATAAGTGGCTCCCGCATTCTTAAGTCAAAATGGCATCACCTTGTAATAATATGTACCCCACTCAGTGACGAAGGCAGTCTTATTCTTGTCTTCTTCAACCATGAAGACCTGGTTATATCCTAAGAATCCATCTGCGAATGAGTACATAGAAGATAAAGTTGCGCTATCAACCAACACGTCAATATGGGGTATGGGAAAATCATCATTTGGGCAAGCTTTGTTGAGGTCACTATAATCCATGCACACTCTGACCTTTCCATCATTCTTTGGTACCGGCACAATGTTGGCTAACCACTCGGGGTACTTCACCACCTTTAAGAACCCCACATCTATATGTTTCTTGACTTATTCCCTAACCTTTTCGGCCCATTCTGGCCTCATTCTTCGGAGCTTCTGTTTTACTGGTCTCATGTTCGGATAAGTTGGTATCATGTGTTGGGAAATACCCATGTCCACTCCTGGCATCTCTTCATAGGAACATGCGAATACTTTTGCATATTTTATTAATATTCTCTCTAATTCTTTTCGCTCATCAGAGGTAACCTCACTTGCAATTGAAATTTCCTTAGGGTTTTCACATGTACCAAGATTAAATGCATTTATCTTTATTGAGTTAATGTAAAATATGCTCATGTCATTCATGTTATGATGTAGACTAACAGGAAAAGACTCGAACAAGTAAGTAAAATCAATGTCTTTATGATTAATAAATGCAGGATTACAATCAAATAAGTCAGGAAAATAAACATCTTCGTCATTTGCAGCCTTGTCTTCTTTCATCGTCAGATTCTCCAACTGCAGTAGTTCTTCTTCCCATTTATCTTCCTCTACCTATGGTTCTTTTCCCATCACATCCTTGAAGATCTGGAATCCTGGCACTATGATCCCATTAACTTCTACGGGGTTCAGGCTCTCCCTGATACCCTGTGGCTTTCAAAAAGTATTCCATCAGCTTCATCCCTTTTTTTCTTGGTCTTCGGCTAATTCACATCGGATTCATACCCCAATCCTCTCTTAATGGTCTGCCCCTTGAAATATGGCAGTGTTATTATTCCATGGCCTCTAGCACTCAAACCTGTGCCCGGTTCATATTTCATTCTTTCCATGATTCTAGCCACTTTAGAGTCCACCCATTCTTCGAAGTTTGCTGCCACTTGGAACCTTGTGAAAGACAGTATGTCTAAGGTAGCCACAATATTGTCTACTTCAGCCCTGATGGTGACGACTTCCTCTCTATGCGGGAACTTAATAACGTGGTGCAAAGTGGACGGCACGCCCCCAAGTTTATGAAACCATGGCCTCCCTAATAACAGAGCAAATATAGCTGGGATATCAAGCACTGTGAACTCCACCTCATCTTCTATCGGGCCCACTTTGACTACTGTGACGAAAGTACCTTCGACTCCCCGTTTGCTATCGTCATATGCTTTGATAGTCATGCTGGAGGGGCTTAAATATGTTGTCCGCATACCCAACCTTGACAGAATCTTCAAAGGGCACATATTGATAGATGAGCCATCGTCCACCATCACACAAAATGTCTTCTTGCCTTTTACTTCCGCTTTTATGAATAGTGGCTTGTTGTGATTCCTCCACTCCATCAGGAGTTCTTCTTCAGAGAATGTTATCATCTGCCTACCCTCTTTCTGTACCGAACCTAAGAACATTGTCGGGTTTGCATCTTCAGGTACCATCATCTTGCTTAGAGCTTCTACCATGGCACGTCTGTGCTATTGAGAGGCGCATAATAACTCCCATATGCTCACTTGTGCCCGTCTCTTCTTCAATTGACACAACACAGTATCCCCATCGGTGTTATCCGTATTCTCTGTCACCTCTTGGCCTTATTTTAGCACTTCTTTGCCTTTCTCCGTTACATCACTGTAAAAACATCCACTGCGAGTCATCCCATTTACCTCATCTTCGTCATTGCTCGAGAAGTTTTCCCAGAAATCTCTCCCCTGCTCTATTTCATCTTCACTGCTGCTATCACATATCCCCATGCAAGAAGCTTGGTGGTTGAGAGTTTGGAGGACAAAGCTTTCGGGCAGGCCGGAGTTGATCATGTAGGTGGGTGGTGGAACGAAGTGGTAGTTGGGTAGAGGGTTTCCGTGTGTGTTGGGTTTTTCTTTTTCTGGGTCGGATATCTTATGGGTGTCAATGAGGTCTTGGATCTCATTCCTAAGGCGAGCACAGTTTTCAGTTTCATGGCTTTTTTGCTGATGGTAGTGACAGTATAGGTTTAGGTCGAGGTGGCGTGGCACATGGTTTATAAGTGGTCTAGGTTCTAAGGGTTTTAGGAGTCATTGCCTCTTCAGCTTTTCAAACACCTTTGACAAAGGTCTACCAAAATTGGAGAATCGCCTGTTTCTGATGGCGGCGACCTCAATAGGAGCGAGCTTGGTCCCTGAAGGCCCCCCAATGTTCTTTTTATTCTGACAATAAAACTTTCTGTTCTCGGCTTCCTCTTCCTCGATATCCATGACAGTTTCTCTTAACTGTCAAAAGTCACTAATCATGGAGGTCATCCTCCTCAGTTTGTTATAAATGGACGGCTTGGTTCCCTTAATGATCATCTTAATCTGGTCCTTCTCTGAAGGCCGTGTCTGCATCTTCAAGAGCTGGCTTCTCCAGCGATCCACATGATCTCTGAAGGTCTCTTCTGGTTCTGTTTGGTGTTTTCTAGGTCACGGAGCGACAAGTCTATCTCTATGTTCGTGATATATTAGTTCAGAAAGGCCTCCGCTAATGCCCTCCAGTCATCCATGAGTTTTTTCTCCAAGCCATGATACCATACTACGGGCGCCCCTTCCAGTGACATTCCGAACATTTTCTGCACCTGACGCTTCGACAAACCCACTGAACTCATCACTGAAACATATTTTCGGAGATGGACCCTAGGATCTCCGTTTTCGTTGAACTTGGCCATGTCAGACATCTTAAACTGGGGAGGCAGCTGTTCTTCAAAAGTCATCGCATCATAGTCTAATAGATCTTCATGTTTTCCCTTCATCTTGCGGGTAACTGAATCTACTTCTTCTCTGAGTTTCTGTAACTATGCCTGAGGCCCAGCTATCCTTCCCGCGACAGACTCAGCCATGTCATCATCAAAAATAGAGATTTCTTCACTCACCCTATTCGGGGACTCCTCACGCCTACCATCCTCATTGTTTTCTGTTCCCACTGAGCGGGGTACTGTCAGATTGGACACATCGTAGGTCAAAGCTTGTAGTTGCTTAGTAATTTTGGTGATGTTGGTCTCCAATTGATCCATGTAGGAACCTTCACTATCTGATGCATTCATGCTTGCTAACCTCTTCTTGACAAGTCTTCATTATTCTCTAACCCAACAGATATCTATGATGGATTTTAAGACAAGGGGTCAGCATGATGCATTTATGCATGTGATGCATGAGATGTATGTGATTATCAAAACATCATATACCCTTCCGATCTTATTCCTTCCACACTTGTGGTAAGTCCATTTCTGCCCTAGGTATGGCTCATTTTATGCACCAATGTGGGGTGCATAAAATCGTTCTCTCTTACGCTACATGGGTGAACCTTGGCTACCTCAGTCCCTCTTCATCAGTAAAAGACAAAGACCGCCCATTTACAATATTGACTAAGCCTATTATGGGGATCGCGCCATTGTATAAAAATGATGAATTGGGCCCTTGGTAATCACGGTTGTGGCAGAGACGAACTTGGAGATATCCAAAAGTATACAACTATGTCATAACAAGGCGTACCCTTCCTGCATGAAAGCCAGTGCGGATATCGGACTCATGCATCTGGCATATTCGGATCATGTTTGGACTTTCTAAGCCCATCAAGGTTTTCATACAAATTGGCCCGTTATCATTTTAAAGCGTTCAATCAGATTATCGTGAGGTGTGAACTTGTCCCAGTTGAAAAGGCCCAACAGGTTTACACTTTTCCGATAATGTGGCTAAATAACTTCAAATGATAGGGGGCCCAAACACAAGGTGGTCCATCATCATTTTGAAAACTTTCATCCCAATCAACATAAGATACAAACTCGTCCCAGTTTAAGTGGCCCAACAAGTTCGTATCGTATGACGAGAGGCCCAAATGGATCCAAATGATAATGGGCCCAAACACAAGCATGAAGGGTAGCTTCTATAGGACACATAACTATGGTTCATATGTGGGCTTACAAGGGTATGGATAAGGCTCTCATCGGCGAAAGGTTGCACACAACTAGGTCTCCCCACTCAAGGGTTCGAGCGACCAAGTGTGCACGCCCTTTTTTATACCCTAAGGTACTTGCCAACGAGTGATGGTTATTATCACATAACGATCCGCCGCCTTGAGTGAAAGCGACTTCACGATACATGACGCCATCAGGGTAAGAAGGGTATGCAAAATATATGAGACTTGGTTAACCAAAGCCAAAGCCACAGACACTACAAGGCATTGTTTCGGGGCCGATTCTCTATCCCCAGTGGAGTCGCCATCTGTAGGAGCGAAGCAGGGTTTACCGCTATGCCTATGATGCTCGGCGACCACGACACTGTTGGGCTCGCAGCCCGTAGAGAGTACGGAGTAGCCCACGGGGGACTAAACCGGAGAATAAATGAGTCGCCACCCAGTGTGAATTGGGAAAGATTTAAGGCCGCACTCACCCCTCACAAGGGAAGACCTCAAACCGTTGGGTTCAGAATGGTCTCTTACTTATACCAGTATAATGGACGGGTTCACACAATGGTATAGCCAAGTCTTATGCAGTTCATGCAAAGTAATTCAAATAAACACAAATTTGCACACCCATAAATATTAATAATCACAATAACATAGTTCCAAAAGCATATTAAATTATGAAATACGAGATGCGATAACGAAAATTATAATAAACAGTCAAAAGCAGGAAAATCGTCAATAAATAAATAGCAAACAAAAAAATGGGGTTTAATCACGCATGTATGAGTATTTCCCGAGTGGCACGCGGAGTTGTATCCCAAGTACAGACCGCACTACCATCCATTCGGATTCGGCTACAAAATTTACGTCTGGGTTTCCATCCGATATACCGCAAGGGATAATAACATACATAATCATCAATGTCATGTAAACGGACATAAAAATAGACATGAAAACATATAACAATGCATATACGTGTAATCATCAACATGAACAAAAAAAATAAACAAAATAATAAAATAACGATAAATAGACCATAAGATAAATAACAAAATAAAGGCGAAATAATAAAATAACGATAAAAGTGAATAAATAAATAAAAAGATAAATAACGAAATGCCAAAGAAAGAAAAAATGTGACCATAAATTTGGCCATCTTTGATGTAGGACTTCGCATACCCGGCTGGACGTGTAGCGTTCGGAACTATAAAAATAAATGTGTTAAGGGTGCCCTCATGTCTTACCTTTTAAGTTGCTTTCTCGGAAGTGCGTTAGGCCGTCGCCGGAAGGATCGCTGGTCCGCTGTTTCTAGTTGTTGGTTCACTGTTTCTGCTTGCTTTTTTTCTATTTTCTGGTGGCTATTTTGCTGTTTTTGGTTGCTGTTTTGCTATTTTCTGGTTGCTGTTTTGTCGTTTTTGGCTTGCTGTTTCACAGTTTTTTGGCTTGCTGTTTCACGATTTTTGGCTTGCTGTTTGTATTTTCGGTGATTGGCTGGTTGTTTCTTCTGGTTTCTGGTTGTATTTTCGGTGATTGGCTGGTTGTTTCTTCTGATTTCTGGTTGTATTTTCGGCAGGTTTCGGTGATGCTGTTTTGGTTGTTTTTGCTTCTGGTTCTCACAATTTCTACTGTTTTGGTGTTAGCGCTGATTTGCTTGCTGCTTTGCGCTGTTTCTTTGTTCGCTGTTTGTTGGTGTTAGCGCTGATTTGCTGTTTGTTGGTTGCCTTGCACGCTGTTTGTTGGTTGTTTTTGGCACTATTTTTTGGTTGTTTTGCCACTATTTTTTTGTTGTTTCTCTCTGTTTTTCGGTGCTCTCTAGGGTTTTTTTGTGTTGTTTTTTTTTCGGTGATGAGAAGAAGAATGAGCCTCCCTAGGGTTTTAAGTTGTCGTCCAAGCCTTCCCACTTTGATGATTTGGTCCCTTTTTTATAATGATTTGAAGGGATCTCCAAATAGGGAAACAAATCCTGGAAATTTGGGAGATATATTATAAATTTATTTTAGGAATAAAATCTCATGAATTTGGTGATGAGGATATCTCAAATCTTGTTGAATTGGTAAGGATGAGATCTCAAATCACATTAAATTGGAAAGTGTTGATGAGGGGATTTGGACATGTGGATTGCATGGGGTTTTGGGCGTGTGGATGGATTGCATGGGTTCATGGGCCGATTGCATGGTGGGTCATGGGCCACGTGGATGGGCTGCATGGGAGGTCCGAAGCTAAGGTTTGAAACAGCGGCTGACTGAGCGAATCTGAGGCTGGCTAGTGAGTCCGAATCCGATGATGGGCTAATTTTGGAGGTTTTCTTTCCTTCCGGCATTCGTTTTTCGCAACTTCTGCAACTTTTCAGATAGTGCCTCTATACGAGGCTCATCATCGGGCTCATGCAAAAATACAGTGTCTACACTAAGCCTCCTAATTATTATTGTATTGTTATATGGTAGGCAACGACTCCTGAATTAACAATTATTCTCAATTTCACTTTACTTGTGTGCCAGCTTCAGCCCACGATCCCTTAACACTATTGACACATGATATTTTATAGTTTTAACCTGAAATTTTTGACATAAACATTAATATTATGTAACAAACATACAATTATTGTAAACCTGAAATTTATTAATAATAACCTGAAACATGAAAATACAGTTTTAAACATGAAAGTTTTTTTCACATATGACACGATATTTGACATTTCACATGTATGTAAATTTTAACAATAATTTTAGGGGATATTTTTTAGTAACATTCATGATTCAAACATGTGTATATTATAATCTCACTCCAAAATGTACAATTGATTGAAGCGAAAATGTTACTAAAAAAATATTCCCCTAGAAATATCCAAATTTTTAACCTGAAATTTTAAACATTAAATACAAAAAAATATAAGGGCACTCGTTAGCATAACCCAATATAAAAATATAATATTGAGCATAAAAATTAACATTATACAAGATTTGATATGATTTGCAGATTTGGTATATTTATTTTATATATTATATTAATAATGTTATATTATTAAAATAATATTTATTTATTTTTTTTTATACCAACCAATAGTAATTACAGGTGAGTGCCAGTTAACGCGCCTCAAAATTTATGAGCTCCATTGTCAAAGTTGGGGGTATGATTTATAGCTACTGCGCTGGCGTAAAATAAATGTGAGGAAAATGACCCAGACAGGATTAAAGAGCACGTAACGACGTTGGCGTGGATGTCCGTGTATGGAATAGGATTAATCGCTCTTTTAATATACTCGCTTGAAGTTTAGAATTTAAGCCACAAATAATGACACGTGCCAGAAGACAAAAACAATAAATTAAAATATTTATTTTTATTATCTATATGTCCGTACGGTGGGTATAAAATCAACCAGCTATTATTTTGTATATTAAATAGGTTCAGGGACACCTCTTTTTAAACACAATTTGAGACTTAATTAATAAAATGAGAAATGACATATATATATATATATATATATATAAAGTCTTACATAAAATTTTTACAGTCACTGTAGTTACAATAAGGGATGTAGAAACTTTATGTAAAATTTTATGTATATATATATCATTTTTATAATAAAATTGTAGACTCTTTTCTCTCTCCTCCCTATTTTTTTCCTTCTGTTTTGGAAGGTTTTTATTTTGTTTTCAATTTTGTCTTCATGAAACTAGATTAAATATATCTAGAATTAATTTTATATAAAGAATGATATATTATTAAGTGTTGATTTATGCTCAAATTTCTTTCTATTATCTTAAAGAAATTTCCACCTCTCCTTTATTCATATCAAATCAAGTGTTTAATGGAGCAAAAATGATAATCATACATAAAGTTTTACTTAAAGTTTCTACACTCCTCTCACTGTAGTTATAGTGAGTTACTGTAGTTCACTGTAACTACAGTGAGAGGGGTGTAGAAACTTTAAGTAAAACTTTAAGTATGTATATCATTACTCTTAATGGAGAGTCATTTGCTCGAATGATTAAATTTTAATTATTGATAACAAAACAAAAAATTTTGCCTTCTGTAATGGAATTACTTTTTTCTTTGAACTTTCTTTCAAATCCACTTTTTTATTATGCATATGATCCAGTGAAAACAATATTGTTAATTAATTATTGTTATTTCACCAAGTAATAATGTGGAGAGATTTATGACTGATACTCTGGCAAAATTCTCCAGTCTCCTTTACTTGCTTTTTGTTGTATATTAAATGCTATTAAACGAAATTTAACATGCGAATTCAATCACAATCATTCTAAAATTAGAACACAATAATAGAATAATGTCATATTGAACATATACCTTAAAATTTAGAAAAATAAGAAAAACCTGGAAAATTATTGATGATGATTAAAAACGAAATCCAAGTCGAGATGCCTCTATCCTTAAGAACTTATTAGCCTCCGCCTCGGTACTCTACGGATGTAATGTGGCTAACGTTCTCACAAGATTCCTTGGATGCTTCTTGTTGAAGGGATACTCCTTTAACAAGATCCTGAACTAGGACAATGGTGGAAACTCTCTTTTACAAAAAAAAAAAAGAAAAAAAGAAAAGGATTCTCTTAGACAAATGTATCAGACTTCACTTATGGATGCAATGAATTCAATAGGCGCCTTAATTTATAGGCATGGAAGGGTACCTTTGAGGGCACCCTTTGGTGTTGGCTGTAACCCTCCCAAGGGTTATACCCCTCTCATTATACCCTTTGAGGCCTAGAGTCTCATCTTTCCAAAATAGAGGATCTGTCCCTACATGTTTGTGTCTTTCCGAAAGGCACAACCCAAGGGACATAACCCTCATACACACATACTATATATTTAGATAATTTACAACAATCCCCCACAATTCTCTAAATATTAATGCAGACACTTGAGAGAATTTCCGAGAAATAAAAATACATCGAAATAGGCAGCTTTCGCCTTGAACCTTTCCTAGTGAATGACAATCAGATTTACTTGGCAAACTAGTGACCCATAGTCCTGAACTGTTCTGCCGTTGGTGTAAACCAAGACAATTGTTAACACACAGCTTTACTTCAACCATTTCCCGTTCTACGGTTGTGTTCATTTCGGCCATGAACATTGGTCCTGGATTCATCAAGTCCTTTAGGGAATTCAGCCTGGAAAATTCTCATGGAAGCGGCCTCACTTCTTACTTGAAATAAGTAATCTACTATAAAGAGGTAATCTACCTTTACCCCCATTAGGACTCTTCTCCTAATATACTGATCATTAAAAGCCTTAACTTATCATAGCCTTGACAGACAGCACTCTGCGTCATTATCGGAATAGGAAAAAGTATAAAAATCTACAGTGCTTGTTTTGAATTGCACAAAGTTTCAGTTGTCCATTTTGAACCCAGATCTTGGGATGTCCAGTTAGATAGGTTGGATTTCTACATTGGAAATTCTTAATTTATAGGCTTCAAGCCCATTCCTCTCGATGACTTCTCAACTTTCTCTCTAGGTAAACCTTTAGTAAGTGGATCCGCTAGGTTTTCCTTTGATTTCACATAATCGATCAATATTATGCCACTTGAGAGCAGTTGTCGTATGATATTATGTCTGCAACGTATGTGTCGAGACTTACCATTATAAATTATATTTTGGGCTCTCCCTGCCAATTGACTATGATAATGTATACTTATCGCTGGCACCGGTTTGGGCCAATTTGGAATATCCTTCAGGAAATTTTGAAGCCATTCCGCTTCTTCAGCTGTTTTATCTAATGCTATGAATTTTGATTCCATAGTAGACATGAAAATACATGTTTGCCTCGAGGATTTCCATGACATGACTGCACCACAAAGTGTGAAAATAAATCCACTCGTAGATTTGGAATCCACTGTATCAGATATCCAGTTAGCATCGATGTATCCCTCTAGAACAACAATATATCTCGTATAATGCAGACCATATTTTGAAGTTTCTCTCAGATACCTCAAAACTCTTACTATGGCTTTCCAGTGGTTGTGTCATGGATTTCTCGCAATCTGCTAAGCCTGTTTACAGCTTGAGCGATATCAGATCGTGTGCAATTTGTGAGATACATCATACTTCCGATGATTCTCGAATACTCTAATTGCGATACGCTTGAGCCGATATTCTTTGATAAATGAAAAGTTAGGTCTACATGAGTTCTAGCCACATTTAGATCTCCTTTATTATATTTCTCAAGTATCTTCTCAACATAGTGAGTCTGAGATAATATATTGTTAGGGTTGGTGCTCGGAGTGCCAATCCGGATCGTATTTATGTCCGATTCATGAATATAAGCAATTTCATTTTCCATAATATTACTTATTTAATGGTAGCACCTCTTGTCTTTTATACACATATTTGATCTAATTACGATTAAATTGAAACTAAATCTGATTTAGTGATACGTGTATATTAGACAAAGACCCTAAGATTTACAATGTAGTGCACAATTATCATGAGTATCAGTCCACACCCAACGAACAAGCGGAGGTCTGATCTAAATAGATCAGTGACGTGACTGCCATCAAAGTGTGGAGGATAACTCATATATCCCATTGTGGTATCTCAAGTCGAAGGACCATTATGCTCGCTCAACTCAAGAAGATTCCTATTGACGTTGGTGTACCATCTATTAGGAAATCTTCAGTGAGTCGTTCAGTGTCTTATCAAATAAACACCGTGTATGGGCCAAATTTGGGCCAATGGTAATCTTGATTTTTCGCTTCAAGCCCAATACTAAACACACCCCAGATTCCTCTAACGGTACCCAAGATAAGGTCCAGGCCCAAGTTGCTATCTCAAGCCTACACAAAAAAAAGGCCCAATACCCTGCAATTATAGGACCAAAGATTCTCACAGGAAGCCCAACTTTAGAAGTAAATACCGGCCCAAGGATATTACTCAAACCGTAACCTACCATATGCCAGCCCACGAAATGTCCAGACTCATGAATACCTCTCATAACTCGACCGTTTCCAACATCCAACGGACGAGCAATTGAAGACAATAAATACACACGTTTCCCGAAAGTGTGTATATTAGAAAAGAAAGTCTACGAGAAAGACAGACAAGTTCTACTACTCACAGCTTAACAGTATTCTCTCCAGAACTCTCTGAACCCCATACTTACCGCCCTCATGGTCATGGCAGCTCACGGGGATCAAGGTAATATCTGATCTTGCTCCTCCTACTACGGCCTTTACAGCTCATTTCCACTACTGACTTAAGCGTCGGAGTGCCTTTGGCATCCACCACACTGGTGGCCAATGCTCCCCGCTCACTCTACCTTCTTGTTTTGCAGGATCGCTGGTACCCCCAACCAAAAAATTCTTGATTGTGGACCTCGACCGTAAACCAGCGTCTATACACCTACATGTCTATATGAGTCTCCCGAGACTAATGGTTCACTAGGATAAACCATCAGACCAAGTCACGATATACGACATGTACTGGTCTCATAAGATTTTACTAACCGACCCGTGTTAGTAAATCTTGACCATGAAATTTATTTAAGGATATACATCTTATAGTGCGCTTCCCAATGTCAATTAGAAACTACATTGTAACTGTTGGGCAGTTGTGGAACCCCTAAGGTCGGATCGGTGACCCGGGCAACGGAAATGGGTCTAACCCATGGATATCAAGTATGGGTGTAATTTTAAATCATTTGAT
>SKCR01045897.1:0-47022 GCA_019454045.1 Zanthoxylum bungeanum
AAATCAAATTCTGATCGTCATCAATTTTATTTTGAGACTTTTAAACATTGTTAAAAATCAATTGCTTAATGGGTATATAGTCAATATGTTCCCTTGGATGTAATCGAAAAGTAAAAGTCAATTACGTGAAAAAACCGAGAAAAAAATTAGGTTAGTAATTTTATGTAGGATAATGTATTAAAAATCCATTTTTTGAAAGTTTTCACATCATTTTTATGGGAAATGTAAAATTTTTTAAAAACATTAATTATTTTTTTTTCTCATGAAAACATTCCTAAAATATATCCTTAGAGCACTCATTAACATTTTGAATTTATAACAAGAATTGTGTATTCAAGTGGACAGGTGAAATTTATAAATAAAAAATGTTGAAGCTTCAACTTAAATGCTAATTTTTAATAGGTTTGAAATTTATAATTATGAGGATAAGAATGGGTCACTTCCAAAATCCATAAATTATTGGTCACAAAAATTCTCTAAGTACCCATTAAGCAAAAGATTTAGCAATTATTTTTACCTGTCAACACCTTGCATTTTGCAGTTGTTGAGAGGTCGCAGTCCATGAAAAATTTATTCAAAAAATTTCACTATAATCCATTTTGATGGCACGACCCATGAGAATCTGTCGATCAGCAATACGATCATATGTTTTTAAAATAAATGTTAGACTCAAAGGCTAAAATCGTTAAGTAATGATTTGAATAAAATATCATCATATCCAGTTTATCAGGTTTCCGTTTCCGAATTTTGCTATAAGAGAGAGTTTTTGGATTTGAATCCGTGATTAAATGGATAGTAAGTTAATATTTAGTTTGATTATTTATTAAGAATATATTTATTAATTAATTTCTATGAGTTATCTCTTAAGTAAAATATTACCTTTTTTTTTAATAATATAGCATATGTGGAAAAAAAAATGTTTTTTTTTTTCATTTAATAGAGCCGTGCGTGTGAAGTTGTAAAATGGCAGCAGTAATGCAAAATGACAAGGACATAATTGATCAAATAGGTGAGGGTCCTTGTTATATCAGATATTTGATTAAAATTATATTATATTATATTATATTATATAATATTACATTTGTGTTTGAAATAGTATGTACATAATTCAAAGACCAAGTTAAAAATCGATACCAATCTCTAAACACTGAACAAAAATGTACGTGTTTTATATTTAATCAAGAAATTAAAATGAAAAACTCTGATAAGCCAAAAATCATATTATTGCAATCGTAGTCCATATATACGCGTACTAGCAAAGTAGCAACAACAGTCCTCAATGGACATGGTTTGGAGATATAAAGCTCATGATCTTATTTTGAGTCATGGGTTCGAATAGAGAGATTGTGTTTCTTGTAAGAATTTGGAATAATCATTGATTTTACCTTCTGCACTTAAGCCCGAAATGAATGATTTGACGGCGGATTTCCAACGATTACAAAAAAAAATTAATAACAAACACTTCAATGGTGCAGGTTGGATATTTTACAACCGTTCATTGTATAAATGAACGAACATCTATATAATTATCCTATTTAAGGAAAGTAATTAATTAATGGAAGAGGTTAATTATTCAAAATCGAAAGCCCTTTTGTTTCACAATAATATCTTTCACTATTGAGAACTGACAAGATTTTTCTCCAGATCATATACCAACCATCAAAATTTAGTACTTAACTTAGGGACTGGATCAAATTTTGTACTTATATATATATAAATTATGATTAATATTTCTTGAATAACAGTTTAGATATAATTGAATTTTAATTATGCATCACTTTTAAAACGTGTGTATGTGATATCCTATAACATTATTCATTTTTAGCGTCGAAAAATTTTGGTTGCTAAAAGTCAAAATTTCGTCGCTAAAGATCTTCTGCGTCGAAATAAGGTCGATGAAGGTATTTAGCGTCAAAAATCGATTTCGACGCTAAAAATATATCTTCAGCGATGAAATGTTTTGTCGCTAAAAGTATCTTTAGCGTCAAAAATCATTTTCGACTCTAAAAGAAAATATATAAGGTTTTCCATAATATTCTATATAGATTTTTCGACGAAAGTGATTTTTGACGTTAAAGATAAGTACTTTTATATTTAGTTTTAGCGTCGAAAATCATTTTCTACTCTAAAAGAAAATATTTTTAACGACAAAGCATTTTGTCGCTGAAGATATATTTTTAACGTCGAAATTGATTTTTGACGATAAATACCTTATTCGATCAAGTTTTCGTGTCAAAATTTTATTTCGACGCGGAAATCTTTTAACGACAAAATATGAACTTTTAACGGCGAAATTTTTCTAACGCTAAAAATCAATAATATTGTAGTGTTTGATTTTTATCGCATGAAAAGGTATGCAATCCACACTCATATTTTGAGCTGGCAATGATACTTAAAAAAAAAAAAAAAAAATAACTCATACGCATTTGACCAATTATGTGCATATAAACATGGTAAACTAAACAAAATTTGTAACCATTGCATAAAGCTCCAACTAATTAGAGTTTGGAGAAGGTCTTGATATATATTATTTTATCCAAATTTTTTTATAAAAGATTTTTCAGGATTTAAACACGTAGTCAAACATATAGTAAATTAATAATTCATCATCACCTGATCGAATTCTAAAATATTATATTTTATGCTCGTGTAAATAGACACTCTAGCCACATTCAATTAGTAAAAGTAAATTCTTTGAAAGCAAAATATACATTTTTTTTTAAAATTAGAAAATCACTTGGGAATGTTTTCTAAAATAACACTCTCCCACATAATTATATTCAGTTAAGAAGATTCATGTTATGTGAATGAATGTACACTTTGATAGTATTTCATAATTGTTTATTTTAAATTGTAATCCAACTTATAATTATTGAAAGAATTACCTAAAAAAAGTTCTTTGTCCAAGTGTAGCAAAATAAAATTGAAAAGAAAAGAAATGAAGGTATCCTTTCCCTAACTAGCAAGCTAGAGTGATAAACAAACGAGAGACAAATATTATTATTATTTAAAAAATATATATATTCATTAGGTTCCCTTTAATGTCAGTGTTAATCCACTATGTTAAAAATTTCGATCCCTAAATAAAAATTAATCGAATATAATATAATAATATAACCATTCCCTAAAGATGGTGAAGGAAACAATGGCATATAATAATATAAAAGCAAATGCAAAAAGCTCACCTAACCTCGTCACCATGAGCCTCGACACCAAGAACAAGTACAAACATGTACACAAAATTCTAACCAAATCAATTTTGATTAAAGACCATATATATCACATCAACGTGGTTGCTTCACCCATTAATACATCTTTAATTAGTTAAATTTATTTTAATCATATCTTATTATAAAATTACTACAAGTTGTTTAAATCATATTTGATATAACACAACTCTATGCCTACGGCTAAGTTATGATAATTTATTCAAAAGGCTTTGATACAGGTTTCTTTGTTACATGCAACAAATAATTTTTGCCTTTGTCATTTTGGCACCCTCAGCTAAAACGGCCGGCAGCCGTCGCTATCTTAGACCAACTGACGCCTATGCCCGAACGATACCCTTGCTGACATGGATAGACACGTGGACCCCATATGTCGAGTCTAGAAAGTGTTTCTTACGTGTCATGGGCCCAACCGGTCTGCCTTACTGACTACAATCTCTCCGACAAAACTATTTGGCATGTCGCTATGACCAGAAAGGCAGAAACTATAGCCAAAGTCTTCTATTCGTCCACGTGGACATTGATGACATGGCGTTACCAATGAAGGGGTCGTCGTTGTTTGTTCCCTATATAAGGCATGCAATTTCTTGAATTTCTCTACACAGCACAACACCAGTTCCTTCCCTAATAAAAATTTCTTTTTTCTTTCAATCATGGCCGTTGGTCCAGCTCTTCCATCTCCACTTAAGACTCCTGCTAATGAGAAAGATGCAAAAGCTCTTCGTTTCATCGAAGAGATGACAAGAAATGCTGACTCGGTTCAAGAGAGGGTCTTGGCTGAAATACTGAGCCGAAACGGCGAGACTGAGTACCTCCGCCGGTTCAATCTTGACGGTGCAACTGACCGAGACACTTTCAAATCAAAAGTTCATGTTGTAACTTACGAAGATCTTCAGCCTGAGATCCAGCGTATTGCTAATGGTGATCGCAGTGCCATCCTGTCTTCTCACCCTGTCTCTGAGTTCCTCACCAGGTGAGAGTGCCAAAATATCCTTACAAGTTATCTTCGTTTACTTATTATTATTATTTTTTTATTTTTCTCACTGTTTTTTGGTATGAAATTATTTAAATTGCAGTTCTGGGACTTCAGCTGGTGAAAGAAAACTGATGCCAACAATTCATGAAGAGTTGGATCGTCGCCAGAAGCTATACAGCCTTCTCATGCCTGTCATGAACCTGTGAGCACTTTTTGTCTTAATTTGTTTGCTACGATTTGTTCTCATTTTTCATATATATATATATATTTGTCATGATATAATTTTTATCTGAATTATTTTTTGGTTTATATATATATATAACAAAATATTAATATCATATATTAATGTTTTCGTAATATGTGTGTGTTGACAGTTATGTGCCGGGGCTGGACAAAGGGAAGGGCCTTTACTTCTTGTTTGTGAAAGCAGAAACGATGACCCCAAGTGGGCTATTGGCACGTCCGGTGCTCACTAGCTACTACAAGAGTGAGCACTTCAAGACCAGGCCATATGATCCATTTAACGTCTACACTAGCCCCAACGAGGCAATTCTTTGCGCCGATTCTTTCCAGAGCATGTACACTCAGATGCTCTGTGGCCTTTTCATTCGCCTAGAAGTGCTTCGCGTCGGTGCAGTCTTTGCCTCGGGCCTCGTCAGAGCCATTAAGTTCCTGCAAATGAATTGGCAACAACTTGCCGATGATATCTATACTGGAACCCTAAACCCTAATATCACTGACCCTTCAATTAGGGCATGTATGGAAAATTTATTGAAACCAAACCCAGAACTGGCTGAATTTATCACCAAAGAATGCTCAGGAGAGAACTGGGAAGGTATCATAACTAGAATTTGGCCAAACACAAAGTATCTTGATGTGATTGTCACTGGAGCCATGGCTCAGTACATTCCCACACTTGAATATTACAGTGGCGGCTTGCCTATGGCTTGCACCATGTATGCTTCATCTGAGTGCTATTTTGGGCTTAACCTAAAGCCAATGTGCAAACCATCTGAGGTCTCTTACACTATCATGCCAAACATGGCTTACTTTGAGTTCTTGCCTCATGACCCAAATGATCCACGTCAGCTTGTTGATCTTGCCAACGTGGAAGTTGGCAAAGAATACGAACTTGTGATAACAACCTATGCAGGCCTGAACCGTTACCGAGTTGGTGACATACTCCTTGTCACCGGCTTTTACAACTCGGCTCCACAATTTCGATTTGTCAGAAGAAAGAATGTTTTGTTGTGCATTGACTCGGACAAAACCGACGAGGCTGAATTACAAAAGGGCATTGAAAATGCTTCCTTACTGTTGAAGGAATTCAACACCAGCGTTGCTGAGTACACAAGTTACGCTGACACAAGGACAATTCCAGGACATTATGTGATATTCTGGGAGTTGCTTGTTAAGGATCCAATGAATTCACCGAGTCATGAGGTGCTGAATCAATGTTGCCTGGCAATAGAAGAGTCACTGAACTCGGTTTATCGACAAGGACGAGTTGCTGATAACTCAATTGGACCGCTAGAGATAAGGGTGGTGAAAAATGGGACATTTGAGGAGCTAATGGACTATGCAATTTCAAGGGGCGCATCCATTAATCAGTACAAAGTCCCAAGGTGTGTTAGCTTCACTCCCATTTTG
The DNA here is from genome assembly GCA_019454045.1 of Zanthoxylum bungeanum. Lineage (NCBI taxonomy): Eukaryota > Viridiplantae > Streptophyta > Magnoliopsida > Sapindales > Rutaceae > Zanthoxylum > Zanthoxylum bungeanum. The sequence goes on from SKCR01045897.1 coordinate 5,854, forward strand.
GAACTGCTTGATGCTAGGGTGGTCTCAAAGCATTTTAGCCTAGCTGCTCCTCACTGGACCCCAGAACGACGTCGTTGACTTCACTTCATACCAGTACTATACAATAAATAAATTTCTAGAGAAATTTTCCTCGGTTCCAAGCAGAAAAGGTCTATGTAATTTAGCATATAAAAGCAACTTTTATTAGTTTCTTACTTTCTTTTGAAAGTTGAAGGGTATGTGTTTGGATAATAAATTCACATAAGTGTCTATGTAATGTCTCTTATCGTTGGTATCATTGTGTATTTGTGTGTCTTTTTTGTTTCAGCTTTCTTAAAATTTGAAGAAAAGACGTTAAAATTGTGTTGCCATGAACGAACAGCTTTGCCTTTTAGTTCCATGTCCTGTATTTAGTTATGGCATATTTGTATTTAGATCTGGTGATGCTGTTTGATATAAATTAATTATTAATTATTTTTTTTGTATGTATTACTTGCAGGCTTTATTTGCATGGATTTTTGCGCACGTGTTAGTTATTCGTTTGTTGTTACTAGGTTTTCATTTTGTGGTGGGATCATTATCTCTTGTGGTTATTAGGTTTCTATTCATGTCTTTTGATTGGAATCATATCAATAAAGAAAATTTGTTCATTAAGCATATATATATAATTAACGAGAAAAAATCTTCTCTAAATTGCAAATATTAAATATGGGAATCTCTCTTGGATCTGACATATTTTAGTTTTACCTTGTTGGTACATTTAATAAAAGAGAAATTAATTATTTTATATTTATAATTTCATTAATCCTATTAATTTAACAAATTTGTAAAATAATAATTAAATTTATGTTTTATATATTTTTACTGTTGTTTTTATTTTTTATGTACATGAAATAATATTTTGGATGCATATCTAGAAAAATGTATGTGATATTTGTATTTTAGAAGCCAACAACTTAAAAAAACGTTCTAACGGTATACAATTTCGGAAATTTTATGTGATATCAAAATTTCGAAAAATGTATAGTAATAATTAGAAAAATGTATGTGATAATTGGATTTTCGAAGCCAACAACTTAAAATGACGTTCTAACGGTATACAATTTCGAAAATTGTAGTCTTGCGCAATTTTCATATTTTGGCCATAACTTTTTACTCTGATATCGAATTGAGACGATTTCAGTTCCAAATGAAAGAAGACTCAAATATCTAAAACTTTGTCGTTTATAAGAATTTCTAGTTCTGAAGTTTTCAAGACCGAAAGTGTGTTATATGTAATAATTAAAGGCTAGTTAGTGTGTGTCCCCTTTCACATGCAATTGTCATCAATAATTACAAATGCAATAGTTGAAGACGTTGAGCATCCTCTATAAATAAGAGGATGCTTAGCTCTTATTCTTCATTTTTTTTCTTGATTTTCTCTTGTTGAATTTGAAAGAAAGTGTCTTGTATATTTTATTTTTTTTAAGCTTTATTGTAATTTATTTTTCTTTCATTAATAAAATTATGTGTGTTTAATTTCATCATGTTAGGGTAAATGGTGAGCTTTTAATACGAGAATATAGATTAATCTCACTTATATTATAATATATGAATTGTAATATAAAGACTAATAGTTAATTTAAATCTGGATTAATTATTAACAAAATTTATTACCGCCTATATGACTGGTTTTACTTATTTGGCGTAATTGAGTACCTAACTGGACTTGTTATAGATAAATGTTATCATCACCTTTATGGCTGGTTTTATATGTTTTAACATAATTAATTCCTGAAATAAATTAACTGGATAATAATGAAAATTTATATATTATAAAAGTGTTATTTTTAAATTTGAAATATTAAAAGTTGACCCATTAGCCCCATCATTTTATTTTATTGTTGCGGTCCAATTTAAAAAATTATCAATCATTTCGAATAGTTCAATCTTTTTATTTTAACTCAAATTATTATTTTATTTTATTAAATATATTCTTTGTGGATCGACCCCAGACTTACCGGGTTATTTTATTATTTCGACATTCTGATACATAGAAGTAAAAAATCACTTTGTGAGTGTGTCAAATTTTTGGGTCTCTTTCTCGGTAATAAGAAGATTGCATGAAGCATATATATATATCTTTCAGTTAGTGGATGGAGATAAAATTAATTGTGAAATTAGTGACTTGATTAATTAATTATAGATGCAAGAATGATAATTTTACACTCAAATCACACACTTTATACATAATAAAAATTGAAAATAACAAAAATATCAGAAAATTTAAATTATTATGCCTAAAGTGTATCATTAGATGGGTTATTTGAGTAATCATTACTCTTATAGATGAGGATTATTGATGCTCAGTGCTTGTCTAAATACGGCATTATTAATTGTAGTTTGATAATTGTTGCCTTATACTTATATATTATACCAATATCATTTTTTAGTCGGTGTGAGACATCTTTCTCAATATTCCTCTTCACCTTCAAGTCGGTCTTTTGCATGTGTGCCCACTCGTGAATGAGATTGACACTGATGCTATGTTAAAATTCATGAATCTAATTCAATCCAAAAACTACCTTCATAATTTATTTATAGATGGGTTATAGAGAAAATTTAGCCTCATTCATTCTACGTATGTAAAATATACTGGATGGATACTAGCAAATTAATTTAAGTTTAATTATTTACTTGCAGAGGCTGATCAGGCAAGATTTTTAATATGGGGTGGTTGGTTTTTTTTTTCCTGATAATATTAATAGTTAAATATTTAATTATTTTTTTCTAAAAAAATACTGAAAATTATGGAGTCGGTATAGAACTCGTGGATAAGGATAACCCACTCTTAATCCTGCCCCAGCTTGCTTGTCTTAATTAATGAATTTCTAGATAAATTATTTTTCATAGAATTTTGTCGTTGGAGGCATAAAGGTTTCTCTTGTGCAAGTTCATTGCCGGCAGGCCAAATTAAAAAAACTGCCACAAAGAAATTCTGGTCCCGGTTTGAGAGAGGACTTGAATTTGGTGCTGTGTTGAATTTGTAGTTTTATAAATTGTGATTATTAATTGTTGATTAAGAATTTATATGTAATTAAATATTAATTGTTTATTATTATTCATACACGCGTATAATAAAAAAACACTCATTAGTACATCTCAACTAAACACTTGATCTAAATTCATATGGACAATAATAAATTAAATAAATAAAAAAAAGAGTATGCTTTAATGGGGGATCACATGCTAATCCAGCCTTCAAATTACTTAAAAGGCTTCAAAATCAGGCTTTAACATGATGAGGCAGGTGGTCCTAAATTGGTTTTAAGTAATTTTAGTGCTTGCTAATTAAGCTAGTACTGTTCCTCAAAGTGAATTATTCTTTATGTTAATCTTTGAATGTCACCCAAACCCTACCAAAATAAAGTGTCATAGAATACACAGGCCAAAATTGTAATTTTACGTATAGAACTCATGATCATTTTAAAACAATATATATTATGTTAATTTCTATAAAAGTAATATCATTAAATGACTTTTTTTTTTTTTTTTTTTTTTTGTAAACTCTGTCGTCAAATAACATGATTCGAGCTTAAGCGGAACATGTAAAACCTCTGACTGCGCCGGACTCTTACAATAAATATATTTTTTGGATTCGAACTTCGTACCTGACAATCAAATCCTAAATTATTTACTATCAAATCACCCCATTAGGGGCACCATATAATTCAAGTATTTTCGTAACTTTTATATATATATATATATATATATATATATATATATATATTATTTTTAAGGAGATTGAATTTTTAAAAAAAAATGAACGCTTTTATTTTATTCGAGCATAATTATTTGAATTATACCCTAAAACAGTAGCCACACTAAAATAAATTATTTTTGTGTTTTGCCTCTCCGAATATATATATATATATATATATTTGAAAACACAATTCTAGGGCAATGCTTTTGGGAAGTGTTCATTGGCAACTCAGCTATTCTACTGATTCAATCAAATCCCAACATGTTAAGACATTCAAACTTCAAAGTGAGATTTTGTGGGCCTATCTTCTAATTTTTTTTTGTAAAGAATGATATAGAGAATGAAAAATGTTAAAGAGATAAAAATGAGGATAAAATTATTATAAAATGATGTTGTTTTAGTCATAAATAAAATAATAATAATAATAATAATAATAATAATAATAATGTCATTTTTGATGATGTTTTTGTTATTGTTTTATCATCGTTTAGTTTTTATATCATTGTTCAGAATATAAATTTAACAATTCAAAATGTTTATTTATAGAGGAAATTCAATGATATAAGTATACTTACTAATAAATCAGTTAGGAGTGGCTTATTGCCACATACTAGTGATGTTAAATATTTGTAAATTGATTAGAATTTTAACAAAAATAAATAATAATTTTCAGAAATATTCAGTGAAAATTTGTTTATATGGATTTAAAAATCATCTGAATCTAATTATTTACGACAAAATACGGGAAGGTCAATGATATTAATTTATATAAATAGTTAAGTTTACAACTAAACATTCATATTCAACCAGACATACATTTTTGTATACGAAGTTAATTACTAATATTAAAAGAAACTTTTTTTCATTATCCAAATTCAACTATTGGAATTGAAAGGCCAACTTAGCAACAAATATCAACATCAAGTTATACATAAAACGAATTATCATCCTCTTGAAATTCTTGGCATTCATGAAATAAGATTTAGACATCCTTTGGTGTAAAGTTTGGTGAACTTGTAAAGTATAATCACGATATTATTTTTCTACACTGGCGTTAACACTAATTTATATTTTATTTAATAACTTATAAGTTAGTTTATACTGTAGTATCATATACTCTACCAAATTCAGCCTTATCAGTCACCTGCTCAGGCCATTAACTCAACCCCTACAATTAGATGATCTTGGGGTGATACAAAGATTTGGAGTTGGCGCTTCAAGTGAAGGATTACAAACGGATATTGATATGCATATCCGACAATGGAGAGAAACAATTGGGCGCCATAATCCAAAGTTCACCAACGCAATTTGGACTATTGAGCGGTGTAACGCTCCCTAACAGTACATGTGTTGGACGAAGATACCGAAACTAACACGGCACGACTTGTTCACGGTTGTGTCAATAAGTATCATTTTAAGCATCAATTTTTATTTTTATTTTTTAAATGAAATATTAAACTATTGTATTTTTTGTTGTGCATGAGTGGTTCAACGTTGACTTGACCGCTCCGAACGTGGTCAAGTATGTCGACCATTGTATGGGCAAGGCATACTTGAACTACCACATGAAGAAACTCGAACCCATTTTCGACTAGTATGGTGCATATAATGTTGTTTCTCATCGACCGCATGACATTAGTGAGGATGATTGGGGGTATCTGTGCGTCATGTGGGCTTCAGATGGATACGTGATAAGTTTAAAACTTTTATAATATTTCATTTTATAGTAAAATAATGACTAATTCCTTTTTTTAGAAATTTTGTATGTGAAATAAGATAAACCGACAAACTTTACGGTTCAACCATATTGGAGGCTCCAAGTATTTTTTCACGCATCGCGACAAACATTATGAGGTAAGTGGATATATGTTTACTTATCTGTATTTTAACAAAAAATAAGTAATCATTAATATTTTTCGTCTGCAGTAAAGCAGCACGGGAGAGGTACTGCAGCCATTATGTAACGACCCGTAGTCCTATTACTGTTACGTTGTGGTACTGTGGTATTATGGGACGAAGATAATATAATATAAATTATTTATGGGCACAAATACACTCATGAAACGACTTTGGGGATGTTCGGTTAATTTTCTGAAATTTCGACATGAGACTGTATAACGTACAACTCTGGATAGCTCATAGTATTTGGGCCATAACTTTCTCATTTGAACTCTGAATTTTATGGATTTTATATCTTTAGAAAGATGAGATCGAGATCTACAACTTTCACGTTGATTAATTTTCCAAATTCGGACCAGAAATAGGTCTAAAATGCAAGTCAAATTCGGATGAACAGTAATTTTGGATTCATTTGGAAGAATCCCAAACTTTCTACACAATTCTACAATTATCTCCAACTTTCCAAATATCATACAACTCCCACTATATATATGAGTACACTATTCACAAATCATAAAATTTGAAACAAAAAGAAGAGGAAGAAACGTGAATGGAAGAGAGAAGAATAAACAAAAGAGAAGAATGAAGAGAGAAGAGAAAGAAGAAAATGGAAAAGGATGGCAAAAAATCATTCTCCAAGAGCTTGAAGGAAGAAGAGCAAGTCGTAAAGATTTGAAGGGAGATGGAAATCAAGCAAGTAAGGTAAGAATTGGTCTTGACCCAAATTATTACTCATTAAGTATTGATGTTTTGGTAATTTTAATGTGTTGATGACTTGGGTGTGATATTGATTACATGGTTAATGAGTATGAGTATAGATGATGTTAAGTATGAATCAATGAAATTGAGGAATTGAGTTAATTAAGGGATTTTATTAAAAATCGCTTTGATGATGTTTTATGATGAGTAAGTATAGAATTTTTGTATAAGAGTTGGGATATGGAAGATGGGAAGTGAGTTGGGGCTTAAGGACATGAGGAAATGGGTTTCAGGCCTGAATTTTGGTCTTACATCACGACGCGAATCACCGTACGTCACAACACGTTCTGGGAAATTTGGAGGGATCTGCTTCTGGTGTGCACTCGTCGCGACGTGTAAGAAACTTACGTCACGACGAGCACAAAAAAATTCAAAGCACGTTTCTAATTGATTCACGTCGTGACGTGCAGTGTCTTGCGTCGCGACGCGTGATCAAAATTCTGCATGAATCAATTTTAAGCCACCCCAGTTTTACCCAAACGCGTTAGGGGCTACCCTATAAGTCCCGTATCAACTCGTATGTTCGTGGTAAATCATGATATGTGAACGATACCTTAAAGTGGTAGCGCTTACTATAGAATAAGTAAATTTTAGCCTGATTCTGTAGTACGTTCCTTAATCCATTTCTAATCCAGTCTATCCAATGTAGATTATCGCAAGAACCAGAGTTTTCTCAGTTACGAGTGATACCAGTCAGATTTCCTAATTGTGAGTAGACCTCTTTTCTCAAACTGGTTTTATTTTTTAAGTTTTGATATCAGATTTACTTTCACACTTTAGGGCGTTAGAATGTTTTATTATTAGAGTCATTTCATAAATAGTTATGATTTGAGTTTTAATTAAGAAAGAATTTTTTTTAGAAAATATTTGATACAGTTTTGAGATTTAAAGCATGAGTTTATATTTTTCGGGGTATGGAGGAAAAACTCACCCCATTATGTAACTTATACAAAGATGGAATTGACAGACAGAGAACATGTGCACATGTAGAGGACTGAGGGGACGACGATACGTAAAGCCCCCATATCCTAGATCAGGGCTAGGGGACGGCGATATGTAACGCCCATAGACCCTAGTTTCAGAGCTTGGAGGGTAGCATAGATCCGCAACCCCAGTTCTAGTTTGTGGCTTGGGGGACGGCGATACGTAACGCCCCAAGACCACCAATTTTAGGGACAGTAGTGGCATGCTTTGGGGGACGACAATATGTAACGCCCCAAAGTCATGGATTTGTACTGCTGGCTCCAGTTAGGCGTATGAGGGACGGTGATACGTAACGCCCCCATACGTCAAAGTTTTCAGATACAGAGCAGTTTACAGATATAAGATTTTCAGTAAACAATTTTCAGAAAATCGGTGATCAGAAATAGTTTTCAGAAACCAGACTTTCAAAAACAGATTTTAGAAAGAGAAGTTTTACTAAAGAGGTTTCAAGCGAAATTTTCAGAAAGAAAATTTTCCTATAAGTTATTTTGTTGAAACCTTGATTTTAGAACCAAATGATTTTATTTCAGTATTTCAGTTTTTTTTCGTCCACTTACTTAAATTGAATAGCAATCTAACCCCCCACTCCTAGTTTTATGTGGTTGTAGGTTTCTCGGAGGACGCGTTTGTGAGGACATATATTGTTGCAGTCATTAGGGTGTGGAGTCCACCGGTCCAAATTAAGGAATAAGAGTCTAGTTGGAGTCAGTTAGAGTCGAATAAATGCCTTATATTAATATTTGAGTTATGTGTAGTCTTTGTATAAACATATGTCATTATGTATACAGTTATTGGATTTGAGTTAATATGTTAAGTTGCAAGTTTAGGCTACGGTTCCACATATACGCTATATATATACTTAATTAAAGAAAGGAGTATCGGTAAATGAATAGTAATCAACAGAGTCAGAGGCTTATGAGGCTAGTACGGTCTATCCCATGCCGATAACATCTCTAGTACGATTAGATTGAAACTAAATCTGGTTTAGTGATACATATATATTAGACAAAGACCCTAAAATTTACAATGTAGTGCACAGTTACAACGTAGTTTGTAATTGACATTGGAAAACGCACTATAAGATGTATATCCTTAAATAAAGTTTCTTGTCAAGATTTACTAACACATGTCGGTTAGTAAAATCCGCTGAGACCAGTACATGTCGTATATCGTGACTTGGTTTGATGGTTTATCCCAATGAACCATGAGTCTCGAGAGACTCGTATAAACATGTAGGTGTTTATTTGATAAACACTGAACGACTCACTGAATATTTCCTAATATATGGTACACCAACGTCAATAGGAATCTTCTCGAGTTGAGCGAGCATAGTGGTCATTCGACTTGAGATACCACAGTGGATATATGAGTTATCCTCCACACTTTGATGGCAGTCACGTCACCGATCTATTCATGATCAGACCTCCGCATGTTCGTTGGGTGTGGACTGATGCTCATGATATCCAATGCGTATCAAGATATGATCCGTCAGTCCTTTGTACAGGGCATATGTATCCCATGGCCGTGGTATAACTTCGAAAGCTTGTTCCGAGTGTTATTTAGAGATCGTAAATTGAAAGTCGACTATATTATATCGAAAGGATTTGACGTTTTTATCTATATCCCATGTATAATATGGATAGCATTTGACGGAAGGATTATACGTATGCAATGACCTCGACTTGCATAGTTTAGCGAGATTATCAGTGGTCGTCATAATTCATGAGTGGGTGAATTATGGACACGAAATTGGATTTCGTGACGGATAAACCTAAACTTAGAGAGTCACACAATATGAAGTGTACTCGCTGAGCACTTGGGCAACGCGTTATGAATAATACAGATTATTCATAATACTTCATCAAATTAAATGAGTTAATTCAAATGTTTAATCGGTTAAACGATAACACATGTATTATGAGATTTTGGCCAATAGTAATTATTGTGGATTTATATTTGATACATAATTTGATTAGATGCGCATTAATTAATCGTCAAATGCGATTTTGACACATGCCATAAATATATGTATTTGCTATTTATTGTAAATAAAAATACATATATAATAATAATTATATTAATTAATTATTTAGATATTTAATTGTTAAATATTTGAATAGTTAAATAATATTCATATTTCATAAATGTTATGAAATGTGTTTAATTATTATTGATGACACATGGCATGATTTAATTAAACTTTATTTGTGCAAATATGATTTGTTAATATAAAGTTTAATGTAATTTGATTTGATCAAATTTTAGAAATGCCAAAACTACCCCTTAAAGTCGGCTAAGTGGATTTTTTAAAGTTAAAAAATTTTCATCTTCCTTATTATAACCACCATAGTCGAAAATTGAGAGAGAAAAAGCCCTAGGGTTTGTTTGATCAAATCATGAAGAAAATAAAGGAAAATTCAAGAAAAAGCTTAGGAAATCAAGGGATTAAAGGTAATCTTCTACAACCCTAAGTTTGGAAATTAGTTTCATGTTTTCTTGAATTGTTAGAATAGTTCTAGGGTTCCTTTTTTTTTTTTTGTGAAAATTGGGGCTTTTGGTTTTGGTGGATGGAATTGGAAGTGTTGGTGCATGTGTAAAGTGATTTGGATGATTTTAGTGTAATTATTGTTCAAATTGATTATTAGATGACATGTTGCCATTCTAGAGTGTTATGAACACTCTTTTAATGCCTAGAATTGTTCTTAGGTGCTTTATGTGTGGTGAATTTGATTGGTGTTTAGATTAATTGGATTAATCTTGAAAAATTGGATTTAAAGCATGAAAATTGACATTTTTCTGTTTTGGATCAGATCTGGAATTGATTCTATTTTGGTGATGAAAATGATGTCATATAAATGTATTGGATGTGTTTTGGGTGTTGGAACAATTGCCGGAAATTATTTAGGAGTTGAAATAAGTGAAAACGGCGAAAAACGGCGTTACCGGGTGACTTTTGAGCCAACTGGGTGACGGCTACCCAAACAGTGAATTTGTTACTGTTCGGGTAGCCCATGAACTGCCCTACACTATTGGGGCTGACCTGGAAAGTCCCCATAAGTGTTGGGTGGTCGGTTCGTTCAAAAACGTGTTTTACGTCATTTTGCGGAAAAATATTTTCGTAAAAGTTTCACGAAGTTTCAACCTTATTTATGTCGTTATTTGATAGCGAATAAATGTGCTTAGGTGAAATATGAATAAATTATTCATATTGAATATTGAATAATTTATTCGGTAATTTAAAAGTTTAAAAATTACGATTTCGCCCGAACAGCGCTTCCGCCGCGACCTACGCCCAAAACCCCAACAAAAATGATATCAGAGCAGGTCTGATGCTTCATCCATTACATTAGTCATGCTTGATATATGATATGTAATCCAATTTTAATATTCGCACATGCATGTAATCTATATGTTTCTTGACTTTTCGATTTTACGCTAACGGAAAACGTAACGAAAATTTAATAGTTAAGTTAAGTTACGTTTTCTATAGGTAGAATTGAATTGTTTAGAAAATGATTTAGATTAAAATTCTGCATTTGATGTGGAGCAATGCTTCCTTGTGGAATATCCCCGCTTAAAATAAAGCTGTAAAGTAACGTGTATTGGATGCATGTTTCTTGGTCCGTCTTATCAATACGGTTTATGGGTAACTTTCTATGGCTGCATCCGAGATCATGCCAAAGCAGTGAGGGTGTAGTTGATAGAATTTTATCCATGTCGGTTGTATATTGATACTAGACAAATTCAAGTGAAAGTAAAAATCTTGAACGTGCCAAAGCTTTCAGGACTACATCGGTTGCTTGAGTTTGTCATTGGCAAGTGAAACCTTGACACGCCTCCTTGTGAACGTGCCAAAACTGTCATAGCGAGAAACGGTCATGACCAAAATCAGGAGTCACTGATGAGTGATTGACAATGAGTTGTCTACCTAATGAATATACGTAGACGAAATCGTGCCAAAGCTGTGAGTCGAAATATATTCATGGGATCCTACTCTCACTATGGAATTTGATTTAATTATTTAATTCTCAGTCTCCGTTGGGGATTACGATATTACGTAAAGTAGTGGGAGACACTGTTGGGTTAAAAATCCATAACTAAAGCAGTGTGTAATTTTATGGAATTTGCTGCTTTTTTTTCCCTTTATTCTATATTGTTTAAAGAATTATACTTCTAATCCACTGCATAACATATTACTTGAATATATTTTCTGACTTTACTTATGGTTGCGTATTTCTAGAATAGGTTCTAGAATGACAGTAGACTTAGATATTGTTAGATTAGTTCAAACCATCGGGAATTGTTGTTCCGATTTTCTTGAAAATCAAGATGGTTAGTGACTTAGTTACTAAGTCACGATTAGTAATCTAAATAGATATATATTTTGGATATATTTATCTAGTAAGAGTAGTTTCTTGTGCAGTAAGAATTGACACGAACTAGTTCATGTCTCGAGATTCTTGACTTGTATTAAGAAAACCACATTAGGTATTTTGTTTATCTTATAATGACGTTTCTTGGCTTTAATGACTTTTAGAAGTCACGTGTCTGACAAAGTTTGCTAATCAATTATTCGCAATTGTTGTGAATAATTGAACGCAAATTATAAAGCTTAAGAAATGAGATGTGTATAGTTGTGTATAGAGAATATTGATTCTAACAATATGACAACTATAGGTATTGGTACCTAGATCTTCCGTCTAGTTATTTAAAATAATGTTTAATAATTATTTTGATATTTGATATCAGAAATTATGACTATTGGATAGTTACTTGTTCTTTACTAACAGTTGTTACATATTTTGATATGACTAGTAGTGTCATTTTAGTTAACCGAACATTTAGAAAATGTTTGGTTAACTAAATAACTTAGAACAATGCTTTATGGGATTTTATCACATAAGAATTATATGTTTATTCTGTATGGTAAAGGATGGTCTGATACGAGATCACACCATATATCTTTATCCATTTAATGAATATTATATTCAGGATGTGATTAAATCTAATATAACCAATGATGGTCATTGTACCACAAATTTATTAGACTAATACTTTGGAAGTATGTAGTTTAATGAATTAGAAATTACATTGGATAGTTTTCTTTACTTCATAACTTAGTTAATGAATTGTCATGACTTAGTTACATGTTTCGAAAAGAAAATATATTGAACGTCTTGAATGGTTCGAGAACTTTTGATATGCTTTCTGATGAAACGCGGATAGAATATTTTGAATAGTTCAAAGATATTTTATTGAAGTATTGAAAACTATATTTGAAATTCATCATGATTCTTTGAATTGTTCAAAGATATTTGATATGATCAAACATATGAATTTAAGGCAATTAGTTCTAAAGTTATTTAATGAATATGATTTTACTCAATATTAAACTTCCACGATTCCATCTTGATGGAATTGGTCAGTGGGAGTAATTGAATCTTATATGATATGAATCGTTGATATTGAGTGTTACCGAATTAGTTTTCAATACTCTTGAGGTTATGCTCCAGTAACACTAATCATCTCTTTAATTAAAGTTCCATTCGTTCCTACAATTACATATATGTTAGAAATTGGGGTTTTTTGATTTAGAAGATGGATTTGAAGGCTTATTGCATGTATGAAGTTGATTTGAATGATATTATTGTAATATTGGTTCAATTTAATCATTTGATGATATGTTTCCATTCTAGAGTGTTATGACCACTCTTGTAATGCCTAGAATTGTTCTTAGGTACTTCATTGGTGGTGGCTTGGATTAGTGTTGTGATTAATTTGATTAATGTTGCGAAAGTTGGATTAAAGCATGAAAAATTGACATTTTTATTTTCTGGATCAGATCTGGAAATTCTGGGTTCAAGGTGATGAAAATTATGTCATATAAATGTATTGGATGTGTTTTGGGTGTTGGAACAATTGCCAGAAACTATTTCGGAGTTGAAATATGCGAAAATGGTGAAAAACGGTGTTACCGGGGTACAGCCATATTTGTACCTTACATTCTCAGAATTTCCCCCTGCACGGGGTACAGCCATATTTGTCATGGCAGTAGTCAAGGCTTGCAACTGTTCAGTAATCTTGGCGAAACCATTTTCCAACTGATCTATCCGGGATACCTCAGTATATGATTCACTCATGTCTGTTCTCGGTATTTTGGTGAGTCTCCCTTTTCCCTAACCCAACGGGAGTCTATGATGGCTTTTAGAACACAAAGGTTAGCATGATGTATGTATGCATGGGGTGCATGAGATGCATGTAACATATATAATATACTAAATCAATTAAAATTTTCGCACAAATCGGCCCGTTACCATTTTAGAATTTTTTTAGGCTAATTGTCACAGGAGTGAACCCATCCCAGTTTAAATGGCCCAACGAGTTCACATCTTATGACAAGGAGCCCAACTAAAGCCAAATGGTAATGTTCCGAACACAAGTACAAAGTGGCCCATCAACACTTAGACGCCTTTGGCCCAATAGTCATGAGATACGTTCTTGTCCCAGTTTAAATGGCCCAATCAAGCCCATATCCCATGGCAAATGGTCCAAACGGATCCAAACGACGATGTTCCCAAACACAAGCATAGAAGGAAGATAATGCAAACGTAATAATTTCTACAGTATGGCCCATCAACATTTCAGAAGCTTTGGGCCTAATAGTCATAAGGTACGAACTTGCCCCAGTTTAAATGGCCCAGCAAGCCCGCATTTCTGACAATAGTCCAACTGCATCCAAATGAGGATGATCCACAAGCACATATTCAAGGAAAATAATTGTTACTTTAGCCAACCCGGTCTATAGGTGGGTTAGTAAGAGTATAGACAAAGGCTCTCACCGGCGAAGGATGGCCCACAACTAGGTCTCCCCACTCAAGGGTTCGAGAAACCAAGTGAGCGCACCCCTTTTTATACACTAAGGTATGTGCCAATGAGCTATGGTGTGTGACGGACTGTCAAATGGATTTCCCGTTGTAGATCCCCCAGAGGGAAGGTGGAGCGAGGCTCACTTAAATACCCAAGCCTCTTAGGCTCTTATCGCTTGTAGTCAGGAATAAACAACGAATCCTCCAAATTAGTCCATCACAATAGGCTACAAGTAGATGGCTATCTAGGTGCCTTCACAGCTTTTCCTTCTAGAAAGGTAGTGAATGAAGGAAGACACCAAACCATTACCTAGCCTTAAAATGCCTTTGATTAAACCCTCACTTTATCCACTATAGACACGGTCAATTAAAACATAAATCCAAACATCACAAGACAATATTTCGGGGCCAATTCTCTATCCCCAGTGGAGTCGCCAGACTGTGGGAACACAGAATCTCTGGGGCGACGCATGCTGTCCCGGGCTCGCGGCCCGGTCGGGAGTACGGAATAGCCACGGGGGACTAAACCGGAGAGTAATGGAGTCGCCACCCGGTGTGAACCGGGAAAATAAGATTTAAGGCCGCACTCACCCCTCGCAAGGGAAGACCTCAAACCGTTGGGTTCGGAATGGTCCCTTACTTATGTCACTTGTAATAAAAGGATTTATGTAATAATTTAACGAGGCTTAAATAACATTTATTTCTAAGAATATCATGCTTCTATATTCATGGGTACAAAATAACACTCATACATACATTTCGCATATATCTCATATCTAATAACACATGTCTAACAAAATATCTCAAAGTAACAATGAACATACAACTTCATTCAGCATATCATATTCATGAAAACACAAGCATACATAATATCCGCACAAGCATACATAATATCAGCACAAGCATACATGTGAGCACTCTTCCAAGTGATACGTCGAATTGTATCCCAAGTACAGACCGCATTACCGTCCATTCGGAATCGGCTACGGAATTTATATCTGGGTTTCCATCCGATATATCACAAGAAATAATACTCCAAAGTCATCATGGCATAGGCATATGAATCATAATGCGTTAAATCAAGACCAAGGCAAACGACACAACTAATGGAATAAACATGCTTTTCATTATTACGTGCACAAAGATAAGAATGACTATGTGTGGTTCCATAGAAAAATCACCTAAGAAACAATTATACATGGCATGTGATGAAGATATCTCAGTTCAGTGTGTTCACGTTTGTGTAGCGTTCGTAAACGCGTTCGAACGGAAATGAAACAGAATGCTCGCGTTCGTATGGCGTTTGATAACGCGTTCGAACGGAAATGAAACAGAATGCTCACGTTCGTATGGCGTTCGTGAACGCGTTCGAACGGAAATGAGACCTGATGCATGATAAGGCAAAAATGCATGCGCGTTCGAGTTGCGTTTGTAAACGCGTTCGAACGAGAACAGACCTGATGCATGAAATGAGACACAATACATAAACAATGAAATAAAGGGGCGCGGCGAAGTACTGCCGTAAAGGTGGCCTTTTGGGGCTCTTGATCTCTCAAAGGGAGGACCTTTAGACCAACATACTAAGCCCATGCGCGTCACATCACATCATGCATACAAACATAAAGACAATCATATTATTCTAAGTATGTCCGATTGAACGTGTCTTGCATCCAACCGAACACACATCAACCGGCGCGGCAAAGCATCGTGGTAAAGGGCTTTAACCCCTCCCCATAGGGGATCTTTCATTCCACTTACTAAGCCCATGCGCTCGATCATATCATACGGGAATAAGCAACATACAGAATTTAAATGACAAGAAATAAATAAACCAAAACAACACAACACAAGAGAAGGTGCCGTTTACTCAAGTGGTACGTGGAGTTGTATCCCAAGTACAGACCGCACTACCGTCCATTCGGATTCGGCTACGGAATTTACGTCTGGGTTTCCATCCTATATACCACAAGAGACGACACTCTTCCATTTCATTCAAGCCACAACATGCATCCATAAACGACTCTCATGCGAATAGAATTCAATAATAAAAAAAAAAACGAATATAAACTAATGAAAAGGTACCCCCAGGTCTAACCTTTTAAATCACCTCTCGGATGTACGGTACACGATCGTCGGAAGGGTGGATGCTCCGCAACTCTCCCGGTTCACTGGTTCACTGTTCTCGTTCGTTGTCTTTACTGTTTTGAGTCGTCGTTCTCCGTCTTTTGCTATTGTTTCCTTGTGGTTTCGCTGCCGTTTCCTCTTTATCTTTTGCTTACTGTTTTTTGGTGTGTTCTTCCTGTAATTTTTATGTGTGTTGTGTATGAGCTAGGGACTAGGGTTGAGAAGGTTGGTGAATGGTTCTTTTTATAGGCAAAGGGTTGGGCTTGACAAGGAAAGGGATTTGGCTAATTAAAGAGGGATTGATTTGGTTTGGTTAAGGGAAGTCAAAGATTGAGGGGGGACAAATCTTGGCTAGATAGGGAAGGTTGAATATTTGATTTGTGTTGGTTTAGGAATACAATATTTTAGATTGGTAATTATCTTATTAGATTAGAAAGTCAATATATGATTGGCTTTAATGGTTGATTGATTTTAACTTGGTATGATTATATTTTGATTTAGTATGTGATTTGTTTAATTTAGGCATGATTTTAGTTTAAGTTGGTAATTGTTTATTTTATGTTTGGTATATGTTTTATTTATTATTTAATTAATTTAATTACTATCTTATTTAGTTAATGTTTTAATTAATATTTATTTATTTAAATTGGGATGTGTTTTATGGGCTTTGGGGGGCTAATTGGGCTGGATGTGAGGCTAGCAGCAAAACCAAAATTACCGACACCGTTCGAACGCTTACTCGAACGCGGCACGAACGCTCGCAATCCGTTTGACGTTCGAACGTAAACACGAACGCAGCACTAACGAAAACAGTGAACCTTGTTTATTCTGAATTCCCCCTTCCAATGTCCGTTTCCCGTGACCTCTGTGACTTAAAAGGTAGTGTCTCCAAAATGAGACTCATCATAGGGACTTATGTGTAAAAATGCAGTGCCTACAGACGTGCTCGGGAGGACGGATACTGTTGCAGTCATTTGAGTGTGGAGACCAACAGTCTAAATTAAGGAATAAGAGTCCAGTTGGAGTCAGTCAGAGTCGAATAAAGGCCTTATATTAATATTTGAGTTATGTGTAGTCTTTGTATAAACATATGTCTTTATGTATACAGTTATTGGATTTGAGTTAGTATGTTAAGTTGCAAGTTTGGGCTACGGTTCCACATATACGCTATATATATACTTAATAAAGAAAGGAGTATCGGTAAATGAATAGTAGTCAACAAAGTCATAGGCTTATGGGGCTAGTACGGTATATCCCATGCCGGTAACATCTCCCGGACTGGGGATGTTACACCTTCTCGATGTCGAATTTTTTCCAACTCACCCAACACTCCAAGTAAATGTTAGGTGAACGATGTCGTCCGATAGTGCTATATAAGTGTTTAATTACATAAATTATGTAAAATTTAAATATTTTCCACTAACACATAATCTTATAGTATATGAACGCATGTTGAACTTCCAGACGAAGAGCCTCACGCAGGGCAGTCATTTGTTGGCTTATGAGGAGCTTTCACGTCAGGTGTTCCAGAACACCACCTCGTGGCTACTTCTCGATTGTCTGGTTCATCAAAGAAGGTCATTATCTTAATGGAGCAATTGAAGCTGACTTCAGACAGGCTGAGCCGGCTGAAGGATGAGAATAGAGAGAACGATCTAGAAATGACCCAATTACGGACACTTGTGGAGAGATCGTTCGCTCAAAGCAGTGTTACAGGATCAACCTCCACAATTCATGCAGGCCCGACAGACGTATCACTGTCCCCCACCGATCGTTCTAAATGATTTTTTTTATTAATGTTTAAAAAATTTTGTATGTAATAAGAATTTTATTATATATATAATAATAATAATTTATTTTTTAAAAATAATATATTATCAATGTTTTTTTAATATATATATATATATATATATATATATATTAATTATTTTAATAATATATTATTTTTGAAAATAATTAATATTATTTATTGTCACCAAACCTCCTAATTTGGCGTCGACAAGACAAAAGCCTTAGATCTTTAGCGTCGCTTGATTTATGCGATACGAAATTGTTAATTCATGTGTCGTCTAATACCGTTTTCAGCGATAAAAAATGAAGGCACAAATATTTTTAGCATTGTTATTCTACAGCGACGCTAAAATATTCATCGACCATCCTTTGGTATCCACTTCCTGTGTCGTGTCTTTTCGATGTGAAAACCTTTAGCGTTGATGTTGATATTTTTTAACGTCAACATTTGGGGATACTAAAAGATCGTTTTCTTATAGTGTTACTATATCAATTACCACAAAAAGTTGATCTTTAAAAAAATTAGTCGAAACAATTTCAAAAACAATAACTGTAAAAAAAAAAATCCCGAATTAAAATAATTTTAAAAAATAAAAAAAGCATGCGCTATTAGAGCAAAATTTAGATATAATAATGAGCTAAATCTTCTGCTACATATGCTTTAACTATCAACGGTTTATATTTTATTAAGTAGAAACAAATATCTCCCTTGTCATCTTTCAATTTTTAGTAATGGTACTGTTAATACCTTTTAAAAACACTCATGAATTCCCTCTTCAATTAAAATTACTTAACTAGCAAATAGCAGTGACATATCTTATTACATACTCGTAAAAGTTATTCTTTAACAAACTTTATTCACGCCATTTTATTTTTTAAAATCCTAATTAACAAAAAAAATACCTTTAAAAAATTTATTATAGTTTTAACATGATTAAAATAATGAGATAACTAAACAAAAATTTTGGGCCGTCTCTGGATCCCCGGTTCACAATGGGTTATATTGATACTGCCACGCTCATAGTGGGCCTGGCCCGTTTACGATATCTAGTAGAGAGCGTGTGTGTAGACAGTGGACATTTACGCTTGGTAAAAGGCGGAGGCCCACACTGAAATTGGGCTGACTATCACCAAACACCTTTTTGCTTTTTCAAAGCAAATGGGCCATTAGATTTTTCTTTTTCGCCCATTACATGGAATGTAATTACTAACTATTGATGCTCAATGAATCTATTTAAAAATATCAAATTAATCACAAAACATCCTATAAAAAAAAATTTAGGCCTTCCTATTATTCTATTTACCTTCATAATTTTTATATTAATAAATATTGTTTTTGTTATAAAATAAGAGAGAAATATAAGAAAATAGTAATTTGTAAAGCTGAAAGCTTATTTTCTTATTGATTTTTGAATGAATCAATTATACAAGTTTTATTTTCTATTTATAGAGAGATGTTAAGATGTGATCATTATCCATAAGCAATGTGAGATAAGCTAGAATAGAAAATAAAGTGTAAGAGATCATCTAATTTACAACACTCCCCCTTGGAACCCATCACTTTAATTTTACAATAATCGACCTTATATTGCCTCATTAATAACTTTGCCAGTAAAACCCAGTGGGACAAAAAAAAATATGATCGAAGGAAAAAAATTACAATGCGCTTTTATCCAACGATATATCTTAATGTCAATGATTATGCTCCTCCTGATGAAATGCTCATCTGATGGAATACTTCCCCCTCAAAGATATCATCAAGATAATTTGCTAAGTTGGCGCATGCCAATGCTATATACAAGCTTCTCAAATGTTGATGTCGGTAAAGCTTTAGTAAATAGGTTTGCGAAGTTATCATTTGAACGTATTTGCTTGACATCAATTTGTTTACTCTGATGTAGCTCATAAGTATAGAAGAATTTATGTGATATATGCTTGATTTTGTCTCCATTGATGTACCATCCTCTAATTTGTACCATACATGCAACGTTATATTCATATATAACTGTTGGAATATATGTGACAGAATTTAAATTACATGTGCTCTGAATGTGATGAATAAGTGATCTTAACCATATACATTCTATGATTGCTTCATGTAGTGCAAGTATCTCTGAGTGATTGGAGGATGTAGCAACAAAAGGCTGCTTTGTAGATCGCCATGAGATTGTTGTGTTATTGTAGGTAAAAACATATCATGTCTATGAACGTGCTTTGTGAGGGTCAGAGAGATATCATGCATCAGCATAACCAACAAGGCCTGGATTTTGCGTTAGCCCATTTGAATAAAATAAACCCAAGTCTTTAGTCCCATGAAGATAACGAAAGATATGTTTGACGCCATTCCAATGTCGTCGAGTTGGCGCAGAACTAAATCTTGCCAATAAATTAACCGAGAATGCAATATCCGATCTGGTGCATTGAGCTAAATATGGCAAGACACCAATTGCACTAAGATATGATACTCCAGGACCAAATATCTCTTCATTATCTTCTTTAAGACGAAATTGATCCCTTTTAGGATCAAAAGATTGGACTACCATGGGAGTACTTAATGGATGAGCATTATCCATGTTAAAACGTTTGAGAATTTTTTCAATATATGCAGACTGATGGATAAACACTCTGTTAGTTTTATGTTCGATCTGCAAGCCAAGATAATATTTCGTTTTCCCCAAATCTTTCATCTCAAATTATCTTTTCAAATATTCAGTAGTTTTTAAAAGGTCTTCAGGAGTTCCAATTAAGTTCATATCATCGATATTTACTGTTATAATGGCAAATCCAGTTTCAGACTTTCTAATAAATACGCATGTGCAGATATGATCATTTATATATCATTATTTCATCAAATATTCACTCAAACGATTATACCACATGCGTCCAGATTGTTTCAATCCGTATAAAGATTGTTGTAACTTGATTGAACACAGTTTACAATCATTTGATTTATATGCTTCGGGCATTTTTAATCCTTCGGGGATTTTCATGTATATATCAGTGTCAAGTGAGCCATAAAGGTATGATGTCACTACGTCCATAAGACGCATGTCTAGCCTTTCAGAGACTACCAAACTGATTAAGAATCGAAACGTAATGGTATCAATCACAGGAGAATATGTATCCCCATAGTCAATATCTAGTCTCTGCGAGAAACCTTGTGCAACTAGTTGCGCTTTATATCTAATGATTTCATTATGTTCATTACGTTTTTGTACAAACACCCATTTGTAACCAACGGGTTTGACATCTTCAGGTGTCTGGACTATGAGTCCAAATACATCACGTTTGGGTAAAGAAGTCAATTATGCTTGAATTGCTTCTTTCCATTTAGGCCAATCATTTCTTTGTCTATATTCATTGATAATTTAAGGTTCAAAATCATTTGTAATTTCAATAGCTACTGTATATGAAAATACATTACCGATGACTATTTCTTTTCTATCCCACAGTTCTCTTGTATAAGTATAATTTGTATATTTTTACTCATTTTGGGAATTTTGAACCTCTTCAGAGGCTAGTATTTCTTCAGGGACTATCAGTTCTTCTGGAACTGGTGATTGAGAAGATGTGGGTATAGTCATTGCTCGAACATTATTTTCAATAGGATCTATATCTCTCATTTTCCTCTTTCGGGAAATATTATATTTAGAACCAAGTGGTCTACCACGTTTCTGATGTGCAATAGATGATTCATTAGCTGCTTTTACACTAGATTGTTCAACAGGAACAACCACCCGGGCTGGTGTATCAGCATCTGGTATATAAGACTTGGTTACTTTTGCAGCATCTATAAATGCATCTGGTAATTGATTTACAATTTGGTGCAAATGGATTATCCTCCGCACTTCATTTTCACATTGGCTAGTGCGAGAATCTAAGTGAGACATGGTAGAAACTTTCCAAGAAAGTTCATACATAGCTTCTGGAGGCTATTTCTTTTCTCCTAATGGTGAAAAAATTATCTCATCAAATTGACAATCCGCGAAACGTGCGGTAAATATATCACCCATTAAGGGTTCCAAATATCTAATAATGGACGGTGAATTAAATCCAATATATATCCCCAAACGACATTGAGGTCCAATCTTTGTGCGTTGTGAGGGTGAAATTGGAACATATACAGCACAACCAAAAGTGCGTAGATGGGAAATATCTTGTTGGAGACCAAGAACAAGTTGTATTGGAGAATATTGATGATAAATTATGGGTCTAAGGAAAATTAATGCAGCCGAATGTAGTATAGCATGACCCCATGTATAAATTGGTAAATGAGATTGTAATAACAAAGTTCGTGCAATTACCTGAATTCGCTTGATCAATGATTATGCCAATCCATTTTGTGTATGTACATGTAGAACTGGATGTTCAACATCGATTTCAACTGATGTACAGTAGTCATCAAATGTCTTGGATGTAAATTCACCAGCATAATCTAATCGTATGGTTTTGATTGGATAATTTGATAATTGTGCCTTTAATCTAATCATCATGGCAAGTAGCTTGGCAAATGTAATGTTACGTGTGGATAACAAGCAAACATGTGACCACCATGCACATGCATCAATCAAAACCATAAAGTAACGGAAATGTCCACTTTGTGGATGAATTGGTCCACAAATGTCTCATTGAATCCTTTGTAAGAATGATGGGGATTCAAGGGCAATCTTAGATGGAGACGGGCGTATCACAAGTTTGCCTTTTGAGCAAGCGGTGCAATTGATCTCACATATCAATATAATGTTCTGGTTCTTTAATTTACGCCTATTAGAATTTTCAATTATTCTACGCATCATCGTAGCTCCTGGATGACCAAGACGATTATGCCATAACATAAACATCTTTGGATTATTTAACTTCTTGTTCATCACTACATGACTTTCTATTGCATTTATGATTGTATAATACAATCCAGATGAGAAAGCCGGAAATTTTTCCAATATATATTTCTTACCTGAGATATTTTTGGTAATACATATATATTCTATTTTGTTTTCATCTAAAGTTTCAATATGATACCCATTTATGCGAATATCTTTGAAACTTAGCAGATTTCTACTGAACCTGCCTGAATATAGAGCATTTTCAATATATAATTTTGTTCCACTTGCTAATAAGATTATGGTTCTTCCAAAGCTTTCAATTATGTCTACAGGACCAGATATAGTGTTTATCTTTCATTCACGTAATTGTACGTCCAATATATATTTTCTATCTCGAATGATAGTGTGTGTGGTTACACTATCAGCCAATCATACATCCCCACGTTTATTTTCCAGGATAGATAATTTATTTGTAGGATCCATATCCTTGTAAGCAAAGTTCATGTTAGAAATCAAGTAAAAGTTATGAAATAAAGTACATCGGATGTGATAAAAATTGTTCAAATAAAACTTCAATAAAATGCTAAATAAAATTCAATATTCCTAAACCATTCATAAAATAAAGATAAAATTTAAAGTTTAGTCACGATGGACATTTCCATCGCCAATCAGGTGATCAATCATTCCCTATGGATCCTCGAATAAATCAGAGACATCAAGACTAGTGAGATCTACTGGATCCGAGTCATCGATAAAGTTAGCTTCAATATCTTTTCCTTTCATTTTCTTGTATGCTTGGTATAGATATACTAAATGGTCATCTGCACGACAGATACATGACCAATGTTCATTTCCTCCACATTGATAACAAATTTGATCATTATCATTTTTCGTAAAAAAATTTTCTGCACCATATTCTTTATTATCTCTTTTATAGACATTCTACTTCTGGTGTTGTCAATCCTTTTTGTTTTATTGTCCTGAGTTATTATGACCACCACGGGGGCGATAACCACGCCCTCCGCGTCTTCTTTTATCTTTCCGACCACGTCCATTATTTGCATGTGCATTTGCATTCGCTTATGTGAATTGCTTAGATCCAGTTGGTCGTGATTCATGATTTTTCATTAGTAGATCATTGTTTTGTTCAGCAACTAGGAGGCAAGATATCAAATCTGAGTATTTTCCGAAGCGGCGCTCCCGATGTTGTTGCAGAATCATATTTGACGCATGAAAGGTAGTGAGTGTTCTTTTAAGCATGTCTTCTTCAGTGATATTGTCACCACACAATTTCAGCTGTGAGGTGATGCGAAACAGCTCAGAGTTGTAGTCTCAAACCTTTTGGAAGTCCTGCAACCTCAGATTTTTCCACTCACATTTTGCTCTAGGGAGGAAGATATCCATTTGATGGTCATATCTCTCTTTCAGGTTATTCCACAAGGTCAATGGATCTTCAATTGTCAGGTATTGAGCTTTTGGGCTCTCATGCAGATGATGACGAACAAAGATCATAGCCTTTGATTTATCCTGCAAGGATGTTTGATTTCCTTGGCTTATGGTACTTTCGAGACCCATTGCTCGCAAATGCATTTTGGCATCCAAAACCCATGAGAGATAGTTTCTTCCGGAAACTTCGAGTGCGAGAATTTGCATGTTTATGAGACTTGACATTTTCAAGGTTCATTATAAAGAAAAATATAAACGTCATAATAATAAAGATATTATACAAAACTAATTGCGAAGTAAAAAGAATATCATGCATATATTTAGAACTTCAAGTTCATGAATATTATATTATATATTCAGAACTTCAGGTTCTATGATAGATTTAAAACTACAGGTTTTAATCTAATGTCTAATTGATTGAGATTATAACTTCAGGTTCTTTAATTGTAGTGTAATTATAGAACTTCGGGTTCTATAATTATTTTGTTGATATAGAACTGCAGGTTCTAGTCTAATAATTAATTAATCATAAAATAAATTATAAAAATAAAAATACAGTTTTTTATTTTCTGATGTGGAAGATCCAAATTAATGGCAACCACATAGCATACTCATAAAAATTATTAATTTATTAAACTAATAATAAATAAAAGAATAATATAATCGTACTGATAACATGTTATAAAATAAAAGAGAAATATAAGAAAATAGTACCTTGTAAAGTTGCATGCTTCTTTTCTTATTGATTTTTTAATGAATCAATTATACAAGATTTGATTTCTATTTATAGAGAGAGATTAGGATGTGATCATTATCCCTAAGTAATGTGAGATAAGTTAGAATAAAAAATAAAGTGTAAGGATCATCTAATTTACAACATTTTTATTTATATTGGGAAGAAAAAAACAAGGGATGAGTTGACGGAAATCTATTACTAGAGCGTGACAACACCTGCCAAGGATAGCGCGTGGTGAGGACAAAAATTAGGCAAGAATTTTGAACTTAGTTTGATGGTGTGAACGTGGTGAAAGGAGCAACCCGGTGGCCCCGAGCAAGCACGAGGCATCCACACTCATGGCAGCATCTGCCTCGCGCTTTCCTCTTCCTTTCGTAACTCATGCCACGTCACATCGAATTATATATCAATTCACATAATTGCTTAATATTTATAAATTATTAAAAATATTTTTGGTAGATTTTGAAATCAATAAAATATGTCTATTGTAATTTGTGATGATCCCAACTACTTAATCTTTATCTTGTAAATATTATTATTTATTATTTTGTAACTTATCTCACCACAACTCCTCCCTATAAATATAGAGGAACATCCTTTGTATTTTTGGTATAAAAAATCAATTCATTCAGAATCAATAAGAAAAGCCTGCAATTTTCAAGGTACTCTCTTTTTTTATTTCTCTTTACTTTTACAACATGTTATCAGCACGATCAGTTTCTATTTAAGTTTTTTTGTTTGCTACAGGTAGGGATGGCAGGAGTAGGGTATGGTGCGGGTTTGCCATTACCAAACCTGCACCCGCATATGTAAATAAATTACCAAACCCGCACCATATCCGTTGCGGGTTTTAAGTGTCATTACCAAATCCGCACCGCATATAAAAATAAATTACCAAACTCGCACTGGTACCCAGCGGATTTTTGTGTGTTTTAAAAATTTAATTACTTTGTGTTCTTAATAATATAATTTTTTTAATTAAATAATTTATTTTTAATTAGTGTAATAAATGAATGAAAGTGATGCTTACAAGTCTCAAGTGGTGTAAATGTAATGAAGAAGCATGAAAGCTACTGAAGTTGCAGTAAACACTAGCTTATTTTACTCATCTCCCGTTTGATCATGTGAACTTAATCCAAATTTTTGTATTATAATTTTATTAACAAGTATGATTAAAAAAAAACAATAATAGTCATGCAAAAAATCTTCAGTTAGACAGGTTGCGGGCTGCGGCTGAGTGGGAGTGTGGAACTGTGGATTAGTGTTTTAGGTTTAGGTTTTGTTAGTTGTTTTTATGGAAGGTTTTTTTATATTGTCCTAAAAATATTAATTAATAAAAAATAATTGAGGGTATGCGGATACCCGCATTTTTTCTTAATACCAAACCCGCACTGCACCCGTAGCGGGTTCTGCTTTAAATTACCAAACCCGCACCGCACCCACTAATATATTTACCAAATCATACCCATTGCGGGCGGGTTTTGCGGGTTTGCGGGTAAAATTGTCATCCCTAGCTACATGGCATGATCAAACAAGCCATGATGATGACATGGTCCGTCATGATGATGATATAGTATCTTGACAATTTGGATGTTGATCAGCCTTTGTTTGATGCTTATAAATCCTTTTATCAAATTGACAAGTAACAAGGCCAGAAGCCTTTGCTTGCTGCTTATGAATTCGATGGATTTGGCGTGAATTTAATGATGTTTATTGGAGTGGGCATGCTTTTAAACGTGACCATTATACTTCGGCTCCAATTCTTTTCTTTGATTTGGTTTCATATGATGATCAGCTCATCAATTGATTAGGATATGAGATTGTTAATTGATATTGTTTTATGATTATACAAATATTTATTATTTAAAATTCATATTACAACTTGAAGTTTGGTAATATGATCAAAACCTCAAGTTTTGAATCTAAATCTTAAAATTAGAACTCGTAGTTCTGATCCAGAACCTGAAGTTCTGAATCTCAATATTATTATTTTATTTATTATTAGTTTAACAAATTAATTATTTTTATGAGTATGCTCTGTGGTTGCCATTAATTTGGATTCTCCACATCAGAAAATAAAAATCGAATTTTTATTTTTATTTATTTTTTATAGTTTATTTTAATTTCTTTCATAAATCTGATTAACTATAAGAGAAAATTAGAACCTGAAGTTCTAAACTCATTAATTAATTATTAGATTAAAACCTGCAGTTCTAGATTTATAAAATAATTATAGAACCCGAAGTTCTATAATTACACTACAATTAAAGAACTGAAGTTCTAATCTCAATCAATCAGACTTTAGATATTAAAACTTGCAGTTTTAAATCTTTCATGAAACTTGGAGTTCTGAATCTATAATATCATATTTATGAACTTGAAGTTCTAAATATTAATGTTATCAATCAGAAATTGCAGTTCTGAAATATATTCCTTTTAGAACCTGATGTTCTAAATAATAATGTAAGGATGTAACTTGAAGTTCTAGG
Organism: Zanthoxylum bungeanum; assembly: GCA_019454045.1. Lineage (NCBI taxonomy): Eukaryota > Viridiplantae > Streptophyta > Magnoliopsida > Sapindales > Rutaceae > Zanthoxylum > Zanthoxylum bungeanum. The sequence goes on from SKCR01045897.1 coordinate 33,492, forward strand.
TCAACGAATTATTTTTCAAGAGAACCTGAAGTTCAAAATATGTATGTGTAATTTTTGGTTCATACATATTATGTGTGATTTTTTTTTCCTATTATATATTTTTTTTTTCTATATATCTTTATTCTTTTAAGTTATATTATATATATTATTATTATTATTGCTGCCAGAAGTTTGCAATAATAAAGAGCTAATCAGATCTGAAGTTCAAATTAGCTTTTAATATCAGAACATGTAGCTTTAAACTATAATTTAAATAAAACGTGATGTTCTCATAGAACATGAAAATCAGTTTCTTAATATTCCCAGTAGTGAATGTTAACTCCAACTACATATAAATATAATAGAGAAACTCCAATGCAAGTAAAGGAATAAGGCTCTAATAAGTGAAATCATAACACTTGTGAATACAATTTATAATTTTGCATTACTCTCTTTATATCCATTTGTTTATGATAAAAGGTTAGATTTTCAAATATCCAGAAGATATTTAGTACTTTCAAATATCTTGAAGATATTACTTTGACTGATACAAAAATACAATGATTATGTACTTGATATACATAAAATTTGTATCTTATTTGTAGATATCATTGATCAACTTTTATGAAGAATTTTAGAAATCATATAGAACCTGAAGTTCAAAAATATCTGTTAAAATGGTTATCATATCAAGACACAAATATATATTTACTATTGGCAATTACATATAAATTAGAACCTGAAGTTCTTAGTTGTAACTCTTAAAACCAAAATTTCTACATCTATCATTTTCATATATGAACCTGAAGTTCGGAAAAATTAATCATAAAATTAGAACTAGAAGTTCTACCATAATTTTTAAATCTAAACCTGAAGTTTAGAGTTACGAATTCTAAAAGAGAATTCGAAATTTTAAGGAACAAAATAAAATTTAAAATTATAAGTTACAACTTTAAACATTTAGAACCTAAAATTCTAAAGTTTACTGTATCATATATGAACCTGAAGTTCTATACATGAATTTGAAATTTTTGTTCTGAATGTCTTATTATACCATTTTATTTCATTGAGTATAGATATTGAAATGTGAATCCAAGCTATATACTTGGAATGTACCACTAAGGAAAATAAATATCTCTGAAGGATGTATATTTTCCTCTAACATATTTTACAAGAGAGCTTGAAGTTGTGTCTACTATAGTAGAACATATTTGGTCTACTATTATTGAGTTTGACTCAACTTTATCTAATATTACTTCACATCTGAAACTGTGAATTCAAATTTTTTTTAATTAGAAATACAATATTTATTATTCCTTGAAGTGAAGGTAAAATACATATCATGATAGATATGTAAATGTAAAAGAATGGCATGATTAATGTCCTGACAATAATCACGAATCTTCATGATGATAAAGTAATAAAAATGGATATAACCAACAAATTATCTTTTACATATTGTCATTTAAATGAGACAATTTCTCTCTCTTTAAAAGAAATGAAGCTTCATGAAGTAAGCCACACATTTTCTTAGAATTAGTTTATTATGTCTCATTTAGATTTTTACTCCAGTCATTGTGAAAATGAAGTGCGAATGATAGTTCATTTGCAGCAAATTGTAAATCAATTACGTGATGTATTTATACATGCATCAAAAGTTACCAAGTCTCATATACTAGTTGTTAATACACTAACCCAGGTGATTGTTCATGTTGAACAATCTAGTGTAAAAACATCTAATGGATTATTTGTTCCACGTCAGAAGCGTGACATACCACTTGGTTCAAAAGATATTATTCCTCGAAAGTGGAAAATAAAAGATCATGATCTTGTTACAAATAATGCTCGAGCTATAAATACACCCACATTCTTATAATCACTAGTTCCAGAAGAACTGATAGTCCCTGAAGATATACCTGTTGGGGCAGTTGTGGAACCCCTAGGGTCGGATCGATGCCCCGGGCAGCGGAAATGGGTCTAACACATGTATATCAATTATGGGTGTAATTTAAAAAATTATTTAATGAAATACTATATTCCATTACGAGTGTATAGGAAAAAATCGGGACAGAATCGGAGTCCGGAAGCTCCAGAACGAGCGAAAACCCAGGCCTGAAAGCCTTTTTTTTTCGTTTTCTTTATTTCTTTTCAAAATGCTCAGCTCTCTGGATTCCAGAGAGCTGATGCGATTAGGGTCTATTACCCTAATTGCTTCTGGTCTTCCCCTAACACTTCAAAAACACCCAAAAAATAATTTTTAATTTCAAAACCAAACATTAACACATGTTATAAAATAAAGATCAAGTTTTTCAAAATATCAAATATTTTACAAAAACATAAATTTATTTTAAATACGTATTTACGTAAATTTTGAATCCATACACAAACCATTTTAGAATCCCAATTAGAAATGCTCATGAACAATTCTAGTTCACCCAAATGTGGTCAAATGATTCTAGAATGGTAGTCATAGCTCTAAGCTTTAATTTAGAGCTCCAAACTCTAATTAATTGTTTCATGTCCAACATGAACATTTTGACCTAATTACAAGCATGTTGTGTTTATACTTCTTAAAGATCCTAACACAATTGATTAGCCTTATTCAACATTAAGCTATGTGATCATGCATCTTACACAAATAAACATAGCTTATGAGAAGATCAAACATTACCTAGTAAACTTGATGCAAGATCCAATCTACTTCTCATTTGTTGAAATCGTCGGAGAACCTCCAAGGGTGCAAGCTCGACTTTAAGATCCAATCCCGATTCCAATGCAAGCAAGCTTCACTTCAAGATCTAATCTTGATTTCTCCTTAATGAAATGTTTTAGAGACCTCACAAGCTTCTCTAAACACTTCTCTAATTTAGGCTAATTTCTATAAGAATTTGCTTGTATTTTAACTTGTAATTAAAACCTTAATAAAGCTTGATATTTATAGCAAAACTTAGGCAATTTTTAATTAATAAAAGTTGTAATCAACTTTTAAGTGGCTTATCTAATTTGTCCAAATATGTATAATTAGGTGTGACTAATCTCCATTGTCTCACACTTTATTTAATCCAATTAAATCAAGCCAATGATTAGGAAATATATTAGTTAAATGTTTGCCATATTGATTTAATCCAATTAAATCAAGTCAAAACCACCTATTATTACATACTTACAATTACCATAATATCCTCAAATGGTAGAGATAATTATGATTTGTAATTAAGCCATTGTGTAATTATTGAATTAATCAAATTAGGTCAAAGTAAATAATCAATGTTATCCAATAACACTTGATTATCTTAATTGATAATTATAATATCGAATATTATCTTTTATAAAAAATAATCGGCTACCCAAGTGCTCAACAAGTACATTCATATGAGACTCTCTAAGTTCAGACATGTTCGTCATAAAGCCTAGCTAATATGTACGCAATTCGGTCACCTCCGAATTCACGAAGAACACGAACGACTTTCTGAACTATACAAGTCGAGGACACACATATGTTAACAATCCTTATGTCGTAGGCTATCCGAGTTGTGCTTAGGAAACATAGAATATACCGAGTTTCCAAGGCGCACATATCATGTCGATATGTTTATGATTCTTTACAACTGATTCGATCCACCATAAGTGATCGGCTTTGGCCAAAGTCTTCAAGAATGGACTTAACTTACTGATGAGTGGTAATTATATCACTATTTCCCACTCATTTGACCTAAATATTTTGTATTGTTTTCTTAGTTTTGTGAATTTTTGATTGTGTTTTGTTTATTTTGTAGATAAATAAAGTTTCAGGACATTCTGGAGGTGATTTGGGACCAAAACAGTGAAAATTGGACAAAATGGCATTTTCGTAATTATGCGTGTCACGACGCGAAAGCCTTTGGCGTCGCGACGCCTAACGTGCGCCCACAAGTCAGAATCTGAGAAATTTGACTTTGCTAACGTGCGCCGTGCCACGTGTCACCATCACATCCGATCTACTAACGTACGTCGTGTCACGTGTCATCATCTACGGTGCCGACAGTCGCCATCGTCACGTGTCGCCATGTGTCACTCCACGTGTCTGCCACATCATCATCCACATCAACGGTTGACCGAGTCAAAGTGCCACATCATCGCCACGTCATCATCAACCAATCACAGCGTGCCACGTGTCATCATTCTATGGTGCCGAAAGTCACTTTCGCCACGTGTCGCCACGTCAGCGCCAATTATTGACTCAATTATCCAAATTGACACGTGGCGGATAAGAATCTGAAACCAGCCAATCACGAGCCGCCCCGTGTCGCAATAATTGAGCTTTCAGCCGTCTTGCCACGTGTCACCTTATCCAGAATCTGAAGTCGACGAATCAGAGCGTGCCACGTCGACAATCACCCGCATCGCGACGCCCGACCCCTACTGACGCCTATAAATTCAGCTCGATGTCAGAATTCAAATCATGCATTCCTTGAGTTTTGTAAGGACTTTAAGGATTGCATCTTGTGTGTTTAAGTTTTTGTAATTTAAATTAAGCATTTTTACTTTAGTATTTTTAATTATGCACTTTTAATTTTTGTAATAAAACTTTATTTCTTTTTTTTTTGTTCATTTATGTTCAGTAGTTAATTTACTGCTGGGGTAAAGGTGAAACTTCTTACTTTTATAATTTAGATTAATCTCCCTTAATTATAATATATAAATTATTTAAAAACCTGACTTAATAAGGATACCGCTATTTGGTCGGTTGGTAATTATTTTAAACTAGTTTTAACCTGACTTAATGAGGATACCGCCTGGTGGTCGGTTGGTAATTAATTATTAATTTGACTTAATCAGGATACCGCCTATATATATGGCTGGTAAATATCACACAGATTTATATATTATAATAAGAGAGATTTCTAAATTAGAAATAGTAAAGGTAGATTAATCTCACTTCAATTATAATATGGAAATTGTGATTTAATAATATGAATTAAAAGTTGATTCTGCCTTAATGGCTGGTTTTAATTATGTAACATATTGTGACACCGCATATATGGCTGGTCTTTAGGTGACAGATAATTACCGCCTATATGGCTGGTTTATGGATAAATAATAACACCGCATTTATGGCTGGTTCAACTTAATTGGATAATACTGACAATTTCCATATTATAATAATTTGAGATTTTTAAAAGTGGATCCTCTAACCCCCATCATTTTATTTTATTCTAGGGAAATGATGAAATACAATATTCACACTTAATAATTGATTTTCTTTTTAAGGGTAATTTTTTAGTTTGTTTATTGAGTCTTAAGCATAATGCTTCTTGTTGTCTGATCACCAATAAGATTGATGTGGTAAACTTAAAATGAACTAGACATATGGATTTTAAGTTTCAGCCTTAGATTCAATAACCCACGATCTTCCTTGAGGATAGATAACTCTTTAATAGATTTCCTTACAAGACATATACCTGTCAGGCGGGGGTAGCCATAATTGGAACTTAATCTTAATGAATCCAGGTAATTTGGTTGACATAGACATATGGTTCAATTGGGTTATACTGGGTATTTGCATCTGACCATCGACAGAGGCTTTTGCATAATTTCGTGTTCCAGGTTAGCAAACTGATTTATTACACATATATAAGAGAATCAATTCATCTTTATAATAATATTGTGTGGAGTCACGACCCTAGATCTTTGAGTCTTTTGTTATTTTCCTTAGTATTTTCTTTTGTGTCTTTAAGTATTTTATTTATCAAAATCCACATTCAACCAACCAAAAGCAATCAATCCCTCTCACTATAATTGAACTTGTAAATAAATAGTATCAATAATAATAACAACAGTAGGAATTAAGTCCTCGTGAGATCGATATTTTTATACTACTTGAACGATACGTGCTCTTGCGTTATACGTGTGTGTTTACGCCGGTCACTTACATGGATACCTAAACCCTTATGATATACATACGGCCGATAGTTATATCTTACTTTGCACTTGATTACTGAGTGCATCGGTCCACACCCAAGAAATCTAGAGGCCAAACCATGAAAGATTTATGACATACATGACATCAAAGGGTGGTGGAAGATCTCACACAAAATCAATGTTATCCTATAGTCAAAGGATTACATATGCTACTCGACTCGAGGAGATTCCTATTGACGGTGATGTGTACATCCAACTATTAGGAATCACCTGTGATCATTCAGTATTCGCTCCAACGAATACCCACATGTCTATACGAGTTTCCAAAACTCATGGTACATCGTGTTGAACCATTGAAACTCTAATTCCAATATACGACATGTGCTAGTCTTATAGGTTATATAAATTCAATCGTATTCCAAAACCAACGACTATGAATATTTACTTTAAGAATAGTTTACACCCAGTGTCAAAACTATTCGAAGGTCGATGACATTCTTAGCATATCTATACATCAATCTAATACGCATAATGACAATACCATTAATATGGTATGAAATGAAAAATGTAGTTATTTTATTAATAAATAATAAAATATACAAATCGGATTGACACTCCAAGCACCAACTCCATCAATACTAGCCCTTGAAGAGACTCAAAAATCCAAAAATGATGAAAAGTCTACAAACTATACTTACTCAAGAGAAGCGTGGGATCGAAGTGAAATAATCATCGACAATGCGTTTGCATATACAGTAACTATTGAAATTACAAATGATTTTGAACCTCAAACTGTCGATGAATGTAGACTAAGACACGATTGGCCTAAATGGAAAGAAGCAATTCAAGCAGAATTGACTTCATTAGCCAAACGTGAAGTATTTGGACCCGTAGTCCAGACACCTGAAGATGTCAAACCCGTTGGTTACAAACGAGTGTTTGTACGAAAACGTAATAAACATAATGAAATCATTAGATATAAAGCGCGACTAGTTGCACAAGGTTTCTCGCAGAGACTAGGTATTGACTATGAGAATACGTATTCTCCTATGATGGATACCATAGTTTTATTTTTAATCAGTTTGGCAGTCTCTGAAAGACTAGACATGCGTCTTATAGACGTAGTGACAACATATTTGTATGAGTCACTTGACACTGATATTACATGAAAACCCTAAAGGATTGATGATGCTTGAAACATATAAATCAAAGGATCGTAAACTGTGTTCAATCAAGTTACAACGATCTTTATACGAATTGAAATAATCTGGACACATGTGGTATAATCGTTTGAGTGAATATTTGATGAAAGAAGGATATATAAATGATCTTATCTGCCCATGCGTATTTATTAGAAAAGTGCGAAATTGGATTTGCCATTATAACAGTATATGTCGATGATATGAACTTAATTGAAACTCCTGAAAGCTTCTAAAAACTGCTGAATATTTGAAAAGAGAATTTGAGATGAAAGACTTGGGAAAAACGAAATATTATCTTGGCTTGCAGATCAAGCATAAACTAACGGAGTATTTATCCATCAGTCTGCATATATTGAAAAAATTATCAAACGTTTCAACATGGATAATGCTCATTCATTAAGTACTCACATGGTAGTTCGATCCCTTGATCCTAAAAATGATCAATTTCGTCCTAAAAAAGATAATGAATAGATACTTGGTCCAGAAGTACCATATCTTAGTGCAATTGGTGCCTTACTGTATTTAGCTCAATGCATCAGACCAGATATTGCATTTTCTGTTAATTTATTGGCAAGATTTAGTTATGCGCCAACTCGAAGACATTGGAATGGCATCAAACATATCTTTCGTTCTCTTCACGGCACTAAAGACTTGAGATTGTTTTATTCAAATGAGCTAACACAAAAATCAGGCATTGTTGGTTACGCTGATGTGATGCATGAATCTCTCTAACCCTCTAAGGCACGTTCACAAACAGGGTATGTTTGTACCTATAATAATACAGCAATTTCATGGCGATCTACAAACAGTCTTTTGGTTGCTACCTCATCCAATCACTCAGAGATATTTGCACTAAATGAAGCAAGCATGAAGTGTATATGGTTAAGGTCACTTGTACATCACATTCAGAGCATATGCAACTAAAATCTGCCACAGATATTCCAACAGTGATATATGAAGATAATACTGCATGTATTGCATAAATCAGATGAGAGTACATCAAGGGAGACCGAACCAAGCACATCTCACCTAAATTCTTTTATACTCATGAGCTCCAACAGAGCAAGCAAATTGATGTCAAGCAAATAAGATCAACCGATAATTTTGCAGACTTATTTACAAAAGCTTTACCGACATCAACATTTGATAAGCTTGTATATGGTATTGGCATGCGTTGACTTAGTAAATTATCTTGATGATATCTCTCATCAGGGGAGCATATCCATTGAATGACACAATTGCATTGTACTTTTTTTTCCTTCGATCAGGTTTTGTCACACTGGGTTTTATTGGCAGGTTTTAATGAGACAATGTTATTCCGCTCAGAAGTCAAATGAATTATGTAGGACTAAAGTAGTCGGGCTCAAGGGGGAGTGTTGTAATGTGATGATCTCAACTACTTAATCTTTATCTTGTAAATATTATTATTTTATTATTTTATAACTTATTTCACCACAACTCCTCCCTATAAATATAGAGGAACACTCTTTATATTTTTGTATAAAAAATCAATTCATTTAGAATCAATAAAAAAAAAAACCTGCAACTTTCAAGTAATCTCTTTCTATTTTCTTTACTTTTATAACAATGTCAGGATTTTCTGTCAAATTATTTTATACCTGGTAAGACATGTGAAACATTTTCTTATAAACTTCCGGCGAAGCTTAGCTTTTAAAATCTTGAAATTTAAAATTTTATTTTATTTGAAGCCGAATTAAATGAAGATAATATCAAGGATAAATAAACCGATAAAGAATGAGAGACTTTAAGAATGTGGGAGTGGGACCCACGTCTTCCCTTTCTTTATTCTTAAAGCATCAGAGTTCAGAGAGCGTGCTGGTAAAAATATAATGATATTTTTCTTATTTATTAAACGACCCCTGACATATTCTTAAATTTACTAATGCATCCCTGGACTAGTGGACTTCACACGTGTCACGATCTGCATCCAAATTTGGAGAATCCACAGACGTACCAGTGGAAAAGCTATAAATTTTTTTTTTATAGGTTGGCTAAACTAATTTTTTTTTTTAAAGTACCAGATTTATTTCAATGTCAATTGTTTTAAAATAAATTCTAAAGATAGTTTCATTTTATAAGAAAAAAAATATATAAGTTAAGGAAACAATTAGATACTTTTGAAATTGTGACTTACGATACTTCAAAGAGTTAATGCTTGTCTTCTATGATTTTTAAATAGATGTCAAATAATCATTTTTTTTAAATATCAAGAATTTTTTTAGTGGATTTTGGTTGTATCTGAAGTAGAAATTTGAGGATTAAAAAAAATTATTTTGATTTATTATTAAAAACTCAAAAATTTAGGTTTTTGGGTAGATCTTGGAAGTTTTTTTAAATAGTTAAATTATATATAATACCCTTATTTAATTTAACAATATTATTTCATTTATTTCATAACATAATTTTAAAAAATTGGCCACTAAAATAATTTATAATTCTAATAAAAAAATTCTACTAATAAAAACTCTAATTGAATATGTTCTATTTGAAAAATTATATCAAACCCACTCTTGAAACTCGTATGTTATGAATTTAAATGGATAGTGTTCATAAGTTCTCTCTCAATATATATATATATATATATATATAATCATACAATATTTGATATTCGAACTTCGACTCTAAAGCCAATGTAGGTTATTATATTGTATCAAGAGTATCATAAAATTTTAAATCAATTGATTGATTGTTTTTAATATATATTTTTAAACAAAGTTTTAAATTGCGCTTGGGCATGGGATAGTGTTATGGGATGTATGTAACGGGAAAAAATGGAGGAAATTTTTTATTTTTTATTTTGAAATTTATTGGAAATCTCACCGTTAAATCACTCAATTTGGGCTTAAGCGGAGCAGGTAAAACATTTGATTTGACTATCTTAGGTTTTTACAAGAATCACCTCTGGATTCAAACTCAGAACCTCAAAATGAAAAAAAAAAAAAAAAAAAAAAAAAGAAATCGTTCAGTAATTTTGGTGGTGAAGGATCTATTTCAAAAGTTGATAAACAATTATATACAAATTTAAGAAATAATGAAAAAGAAGGGACTCGGATGATATTAATCAAAAAACGACAAGAAGCAGATAAGAAAATGTGAAATAAATAGAGGTAGTGGCCCGGGCAGCTTATTAGCTCTTCTCGTTTTCCAAGTTGCTTCACTTGTACGATAAACAAACTCCTCCAAAACTAGAAGCATAAGCATAAGCATAAGCATAAGCAAACTCATTTTATTCAATTTAATTACAGCGATGCCACCGCAGCAACAGGAGCACGTGCAGCCGCTGTTAGCGGACGGCGGGCGGAGAAGAGAGAGCGTACGACCCAAGTGAAAAAAGTCGTTATAGTCGGAGTGGACGACGACGACATCGACAGCTGGTCTACAGCGCCGCATTTTCATGGAAGAAGCTGTGGCTATTCACGGGTCCAGGGTTCTTGATGAGCATCGCGTTTCTGGATCCGGGGAACTTGGAGGGGGATCTTCAGGCGGGGGCTATTGCGGGTTACTCTCTGCTGTGGCTGCTCTTCTGGGCAACGGCTGTGGGGCTGTTGATTCAGCTCTTGTCGGCTCGGCTCGGCGTGGCGACTGGCCGCCACTTGGCTGAGCTGTGTCGTGAGGAGTACCCCACTTGGGCCCGCATGGTGCTGTGGGTCATGGCTGAGCTAGCGCTCATTGGCTCTGATATTCAGGAGGTTATTGGGAGTGCTATTGCTCTTCAGATTTTAAGCAATGGGTTTTTGCCTCTTTGGTCTGGTGTTATTATTACTGCTCTTGATTGGTAATTTTTTTAAATTTTTTTTTGTTATCTTGTTGATGTGTTCATTTCAATAAATAATTTGCATTTTAGGATATGCTTAATGCATTTTATGATAAATTAAATAAATGAAATGGCTTTTACTTAATATTCTATAAGAAATATATTATAAATTTTGTTTGGTGGCCTATGTACAAAGCGAAAATGAACAAACTTTTACTTTGTTTTCTCCATATTCAAAATGTTAAATTCAAATTTCCATGTTTCTTTTACATTCTTTCTAGTGGTCACATAAGCTTTTAGTTCATTACGATTTATATTGACTTGATTCTTTCTTTGATGGTTCTTTATACAGTTTTATCTTTCTATTTCTTGAGAACTATGGTGTTAGAAAATTGGAAGCTGTTTTTGCGGTTCTCATTGCAATAATGGCACTTTCATTTGCCTGGATGTTTGGTGAGACCAAGCCAAGTGGCACTGAGCTTCTTATCGGTAAGAACTCTGCTTTCGTGATGTAAATTTATTTGCTAATGTTCTTATTTGTATAAGAACAAGCATGTTACATTGCATCTGATGTGCAGAGAAATGGATTCTGTTGCAGGCCTTGTGGTTCCAAAACTTAGTTCCAAAACAATACAGCAGGCTGTTGGAGTCGTGGGTTGTATTATCATGCCTCATAATGTGTTCTTGCACTCTGCTCTTGTGCAATCGAGAGACATTGATCCCAGTAAGAAAGGCCGAGTCCAAGAAGCTCTCAGATACTATTCCATCGAGTCTACTCTTGCACTTGTAATTTCATTCATGATCAATCTTTTTGTTACAACTGTTTTCGCAAAGGGGTTTTATGGAACTGAACAGGCCAATAATATTGGCCTCGTAAATGCTGGCCAGTACCTTCAAGAAAAGTATGGAGGTGGACTTTTCCCTATTTTATATATCTGGGGTATTGGGTTATTAGCAGCTGGACAGAGTAGCACCATTACTGGCACTTATGCTGGGCAGTTTATCATGGGAGGTTTCCTAAATTTGAGGTTGAAAAAATGGATGAGGGCATTGATAACACGAAGCTTTGCAATTGTCCCAACGATTATCGTTGCACTTGTTTTTGATACCTCTGAAGACATGTTAGACGTTTTAAACGAATGGCTAAATGTGCTGCAGTCAGTTCAGATCCCTTTTGCTCTTATCCCGCTTCTATGTTTGGTCTCCAAGGAAAATATCATGGGCACTTTCAAAATTGGTCCTTTTCTAAAGGTATGTTTATAATTGCCTTGTTCTGCATCTTAGTCAACAAATCCTCTGATGACTATTAACTGTTAACACATAGTCAAGTTTCATTATAGGCTTATAGCTTTAGAAAGCTCAAAAATTGGATGCTTAATTTATGGTTATCTGGTCCGTTCGGTCAATGCATTATCTGGTGAAGCTAGATGTGTCTAAAGGATCCCACTTTTTCAAATTGAAGTTCATATTTTGAGTTTTTACCTAGTATTTTAAACAATTTTGCAGCATAGATGTAATGTAACTTTATCTAAACCGTATTGGTAGTATAGCCGTTGACATCAATTAAATTTCTTCAAAGTTTCATATGATTATGCATACAAGTGATTGCGAACATTGCGCTTTGGTTTTCTACCAGAGTTAATACTGGTTTTGTTCTTGTAGACTTCAAAAATGTGCATATTGCTGGAAATTATCGAACAAAAACTAGATGCCATCTTAGAAAGTATCTTGGCAAGTGGACAAATACCCTTTTTTACTTTTGACAGTCGGCACCAGACCAATTGAATTATTTAAACAATAGCAGTCCTAATTCTCAATCTATTCATGAGCTATATCATCTATGCTATCAAGAATTGCTTCCTCTCTGGACATTTTCTGTCGGTGTAGATTAGAACCATTCAATCCGTTAATTTTTGTTTTCTATTATAAATTTTAGCAATCTAGTAAACATTATTGAATATACGTCTGTCCATTCACACTCCCTGATTTAAACTATTTTCGCGTCTGCAGATGGTTTCATGGCTTGTGGCTGCCCTGGTGATAGTGATCAACGGGTACCTTATGCTGCAGTTTTTCTCCTCTGAAATGACCAGTGTGTTGATTAATACCGTTGTCTATGCTTTCACTGCTGCGTATGGCGCTTTTATAATTTACCTTATTTCACGGTGCATCACCTTTTCTAGTTGGGGTGCTCATCCGAAACCAGTACCGGGATCCGAGTAATTATTCTTCAATGCCTTGGTGCCAATTGAAGCCATTGAAGTGTTATTGTATCTTATATGCACCACTTTTTTGATCTTAGCTGTTTACAAAGTTCCAAGTAAAAATGGCATGCTGTTATGAAACGACATCGGATGGTAGTTTCTGTGTTACGTAGAACTTGTGCACAATATAAGTATATGCAAGTGCCCGGAAACTAGCTGATTGTGCAAAATGAAACTATGTAGCTTACGCAAATATGTAATGGAATTAGTATTTTTTAGTAAATTATGCCGGTAGGTGCCATTGATGGCATAGTCAAGTCGTCTTCCGGTCCGGTATTTACAAAAGAAAATTTAATTTTAAATTGAATAAATTTCATTGGAATTCATCCAAAAGAAAATTAAATTTTTTTAAAATTATTTATAATTAGGAATATGTTTTCAAATGAGAGAGTAAGATGAGAGATAAATTT